>OZ026531.1:49684407-49775902 GCA_964019695.1 Loripinus fragilis
AATTTTTTCTGGATTGCTTGTAAAAATTGATGAAAATGTGCAGTCAGTGTGCTTATCTGTTTCGATATTCTTTGAAGTTAGACTTGCTAGAATGAATTAATTTTGCTTGTAGCAAGTTATAATATGATATTTCCAATAAGTGAATAATAAAGGCGCCGACCAGACTGCACGGCTTTGCAGACTGGTCTGCACCTTTGTTGTTCGCAAACCACCAAAGCCACGTTTTATCGCGCCGGGGCCAAACTTTTAACATTAAGCAAGTAAATGGATTCTCCCTACCTCCACAAGAGGATTGCTAAACTAGACAAAAAGCACAAGAAATGCATCACACAACCAAGATAAAACATGAACCACCAACGAGTAACATAAACAAGCTTTACAGTTTTACGCGAACATACTGAATAAATAAAATGAATAAATAAGTCTCTGTACCTGAGCAGGTTGGTTTGGGTACGACCAGGTCCAATATCTAACAACAGGTGGCATGACTATCGCATACTGACCTATCTGATTTGAGCATTGTGGGTGCATGCGACATACTTTTTTACCGATAGCGTCATCAAATCATGTGATTCGCCCGATTGATTGACTCAAGTTCAAACTTGTTATCAATCTGCGTCACAACGCGTCACTTAAAACACTTTTTTGACCTGGCCATGTGGAGCATGTTTCAAAATATGTTTTAGTATAAAGATCTTATCATTGTATCGCCAAATACTGTAATACCAATCATTGTTATTGTTTAGCTACGAAAGGTTACGTGATGTCTCCTTAAACGGATTATTTATAACCATTCAGTGCTAGCTACTTTTTTAACGTAGTGTTTTGAGTAAAGCACACCGCGTATTGACACAAACCCGACTTTTTAGTCGTGATATACCTTAGCAGACAGGTCGATTCTTTGAGTATCCCGCCTGCCCAGACAATGCGACGTGGTAAAACACCGAAGCCGGGTTATCTCACGAAGATCGAGGCCTAAATCTGGATGAAGAGTTGAAAGGTTGAGGTAGGTTTTTCTCTCCATAACTTATCTTCTTGTTGGGTACAGGAGGCCGTGGATTGCTGCAGTTGTTGGTGGACTGGGTATACCCCCACAAACTGTGTGGGGAGGGGATATACCCCCACAAACTGTGTGGGGTGGGGTATACTATTTACACAGATCTGTCTGTGGATTGCTGCTGTTTTTGGTGGACTTGGTATACTCCCACAAACTGTGTGGGATGGGGTATACCCCCACAAGCTGTGTGGGGTGGGGGTATACTATTTATACAATGTCTGACCGTTTCGGGATATTTGGTTTTATCCTAACATCTTGAACCTCTTTGGTACGATTTTTAGAATGTTCCACTCAAATGGACACCTCAATAAGACAACATGCAAAACAAAATTTTAGACACTTAGCTTCAATGTCAAGGTCATGGCGGAAGGTCAAAGGTCACAAATACAGAAAATGTTTCTGCTTCATATCTCTTGAACCTTTTGTCCGGTTCTAAAAATATATTTCATATACATGTCACCTTATTAAGACAGTGTGCAGAGCGATGACTTAAAAGTCAAGGTCACAGTGAGAGATCAAAGGTCATTTGAACAGACATGTAATTTGTAACCTCTCCATATCTCTTGAAACTCTTGTCCGATTTTAATACAGCCTTAAAGAGGTAAAAATTTTAGCAATAATAGTGGTACCACTCATTATGATTCTCTCCAGGGAGGTCATACTGGGCAGATCAAAAGGACTGTCATAATGAGGTGATTGTGACTTCCTTAAAGGGACAATGAATTGGTCCCATGAAGAGATTAGGTATTTTATGATAAAATATTGATCTTTATCTTAGTGAAAGAAATTGTGTTGTAAGTTCCCTCTTGAGGCTCCTTTAATTTTGTGAGATACTGAAACTGTCCCTTATCAGTTAATCCTTTAATGATCTCTATTGGACAGTAATATTTGTCTTTAATTGGCGCCCCTTCCATCGCTTCCCATTCTCTACTATATAAATATCTGTACTCGTATTTCTTATTTTTCGTTTAAATTTTGACAGATTGCATGGTTTACTTGCCAGAATCAGTTGCTTCAACGTTGTGTTTCATGTTAACAAAATATTATAGCTTTAGGACAATTTTTTGAAATATGTCAATAAATAAATACAATACATACAATACAATACAATACAATACAATACAATACAATATATATTTTATTTAGCATTAAACATATAACAATATATATAACCAACACAATACACAGTTTATACAACAATGTTGTGAAGCAACAATAACAATAATTTACCTGAGAAACATCTAGAGTCCGTTCTTTAACTCATTTTCTGCTAGTGACATGAATACCTATGCAAACAGATTAGATCCAATCAGGCCAGACAGAGCGATGGGCCTAGTCTGGGTCCAAACTGATTGACACATTGTGCTGAAGGCATCCAGAATGCTCTTGTATTCAAATGCGTCAATGTTAATTTTAATGAATATGAAACATTGGACTGCAATTATTATTAAAATGATTTAGCCAGATTCATAAGCTGCTGAAAGCTACAAAGTCTGTAACTTTTGATCATATATATTTCGAAATAATGTTTCTAATTTTCAAAAACATAGTAATATAGCTAAAATTCGGGTATACATTTTACCAGCTATGAACACCTTAACAAATTATCAGTATCAAAACAAAAGCATTTATGTTAAAAATTAGCTGTCTAGAATTTTTGGAGGGATGTAAATAATTACCAACAATGGAAAATACCTGTTATTTTAAGAAAATTCACTATCCCATGCAGTTTCAGCTGTAAAGAACAGATTTGTTGTGAAAGCTTGACTTAATTCCATTTACAAAAGATTTAATTTTTTTTAAAAATTGGAAAATTTTCATAATTGCAGACTTAGTCACTTTAATCATTAATCATGAGATAAGCCTTTTTAGTGGAAATCCGGTCAATCACAGAATAAAATATACTGCCTATGTAAGAATAACAGAAGACAATAAGAGCCCAAGAGCATGCGTGGATCCAGAAAGTTTTGTCAGTCAGAGAGGATCCAACCCAACCTTGACAACTTTTTTGTTCAATTTTTAGAGGGGGTCCAACTCAACTTTGTCAACGTTTTTTGCTGTTGTTTTTTGTTGATGTGGAGAGGGGAGGGGTATCCAAATATCACTAAGAGCGGGCCATTATCGACCCACCATCGAAATGCCATTAAATGGCGTTTCGCCGGTAATGGCCCAACATTAAATGCTGGCTTGGTAGTTTTGTGATTTTCTAAGGGATCCACGCCAATATTGCTTAGAAACCCTATAGCTTTGTGATTTTTCAGGAGCGGGGATCCAAACCCCTTGCCCTCTCTGGATCCGCACATGGAATACTACATATATGCATATACATGACAGAAGACAGCGTATTAGCATGCAATACTAATTCTTATTTTGTCACCATGCCATGCTCATCAACAACCTTTTATAATGAGGAGATTACGAACTTTCTGCATATGGCCAGGTTCGCTTGTGGCCATCGCCAGGCTATTGTTCGAAAAATCCAACCAATCAAATGGCGTGTAGGCTATTCGGATTTTCCTGACTGGTTTTCACCGACCTTGCTGATTGGTCAATATTTCTCATCCGTGTATTTTTGGTCTAGCTTCAAAGCAAGGTCGCGGATATAGCCGAGCTACAGCCGTTACATTGAGACTATCGCTGGCTAATGGCCGGGCGATAGACACAAGCGAACTCAGCCTTTAGTAGCCAGAATTGCCTATGTGGATAACTAATTTCCTTGAATGGGACCACACCAACTCTTAATTTGGAATTTGGTTATCCTTTTCTTATCAACAGAATTATGTAATTACTTTTGTGATAAAACCACATTTTAAATCGTCAAAATGACTTTATATATATATATATATATATATATATATATATATATATATATATATATATATATATATATATATATATATATATATATATATATATATATATATATATATATATATATATATATAAATGTGTAAATGTAGTTATATCAGATTGTATGCCCAAAAGTTCAAGGACTGTGTGTGTGTGTGTGTGTGTGTGTGTGTGTGCGTGTGTGCAACTTAGAAGTTTAAATTTTCCATGCTCAACTGAGCATGAAAGTTACCTTGCTCATTACCGTTAAAAAAACAATTGTCAGCATTTCAACATTTCTTTTTTGTGAGTTTGTTACTTTCCCATTTGGTATACTGGGACAGGTGTGGTACTTGATTGAATCGATTCCTGACCCTTGCTGTCTTTCTTACTATATAACCGCCAGGTCTTATATTTTATTTGTTTTCTATTGTGTATTATCATATTATGACGTCGCGTCTGGGAGTGAAATAACGGCATGCAATAAAATCTGTAAACCACTAGTGGTTTATCGATTGTCGGGAAAAGTTATGACGTCCATAACAACGTTGCGTACATAATGACAAAAGTATAACGTTTTTACGCCAGAAATGAGATTTCAAAGTATTTGTCATATGATAAATAGAATCTAACATTCGTGCTCTTGTTTTATTGAATTTATTAAACTCGTTGCGAAAAAGAGATAAAATGCTCGGCAAGCCTCGCATTTTATCTATTTTCCCCAACTCGTTTAATAAATTCAATAAAACAAGAGCACTCATGTAAGATCCTCTATGTATTTTTTCTTCGTTTCTTTATGAATATCACATCATTCTTTGTGCGAGTGGTATTCTGATAACCTTTGCTGTCCAAATACAAAATGATTTCTCTCAACAATTGCGGCTGTTTGCATTCAACTAACAATATTCTGAAGTCTATCTTCTCAAATGGAATCGTCTTAAGCACGAGGAGCTCATCCCCTTCTATGTCTAAGCTGAGAAAATCCACATGTGTTTGATTCAAAGCCAAAAGTATGGAATACAATGGAAAGCACTGAACTTGAATTTCGTCCTTATGGAAGCCCAGACCTGCCATCCAGTGTTTGACGTCATCGCTATGCACAAGCCGTCCCCATTTAGGCAGGTTTCTGTTGAGAGTCATCTGAAATTGGTGAACGAAACATAGTACCCTGAAAAATTGTAAGCGGTCAAACAATCAATTATTTAACAATAAAAGTCAAACAATTCTAAATAAATACACCTATCTTTAGTATTATATGCGAATTATCTGTGCCTAAGAATTATACATGCTTAATTTCATTTTTTTGTGCTTCAACAATAGCAGAATCTAGGACGGAGATTTGGTACTAGTAAAATGCATTTAAGCCCCCAGTGGCTTTGACTGCTATCCTATCTAAGGCGGTGTAGATTCGTTGTTGATTGTTACTCCCATTGTGGGATTATGTAATTGTTCTATGTTTTGTTGTGCGTTACTTTATGTTCATTCTAGTTTTGCAATCATCTTGATGGGGAAGAGAGAGCTGGTTGTTTTGCTGAGTTTGTCTTCCTGATGTCTGGTGATGGTTGTGTGGCATTTCCTCGCGGTGCCATGAGTTTATCTGCAGTTTGTGATTGTGGTATTCCCTGACCATACTCACTATTTTTGGGACAATATTCACATAACCTTTGCTGGCCAAAAACAAAATGATTTCTCCCAACAATGGTGGCTGTTTACATTCAACTAACAATATTCTGAAGTTTATCTTTTTAAACTTAATTGTTTTTAGTACGAGCAATTTATCACCTTCTATGTCTGAGCTGAGAAATCCACATTAGAACACCTGCAAACAACTTGCGTATGTTCTAATGTCTCTTCTTTATGTTGCCATGGATTGCTCTGTGCTTTTAGCATTTTCTGGTCATACTCATTTATTTTGGGGTTGTTTACAACCTCGCAAGTACAAAAGCTTAAGCAAAAACATAGTTCATGAAATCAAATTTGGTGATATAGCTGTCATGTAAATATAAACAATTTGCCATATAGTGACAGATATTGTAATTCTAGCTGATAGGCAGATTGAGATGGTTTAAAGAGGCAAAGCTAATGGACATGATTCTTGATAAATCTATGTTTCAAAATAGGTTTCCTTAATTTCAGTAACATATGTTGTTGGTACACATTGGAATTGCCCCATTGAGGCAATGAGTCAATTTAATAAATGAGTGTTTTTCAGCATAAACTTTTTCTTCACAAACTTCTTAACTATTTTTATGTTTCAGTGTAATGAGCGTGTAGAAATGAGCACGTTTTTGTGTAGTTTAGCGTGCACTTGGCTGACAATAATAGGTAGCCAATTTTATATAATTGACAGCTAATCGTTAGATGACTCATTGGATTAAAATGCTAAATTGGTGGTTGCCTGGTTGTATGGGTAAGATCAAGATGGCACAATCTGCTGACAAGAATGTCCTGACAAAACTGAACAATTTCTGACCAGGACAAAAGTATCTATAGACTGCGTAGAAGCATGTGTGCGTACAGGTGTGGTGTTGGCATATATGATTACCAAAATTATTCGTCAGACAGTTTTGATACCAACTTGTTATTGGTTCTTAAAGGTCATGGTGATAAGCATGTCAATTCTAATGGAATATTTTAACACAATTGAAAATGTGTCTTTGCTTGGTAATATTGCATCAACCTATACATGTAAATAGATCATGTCAGGTTTAGTATTGATGGAAAATATTGGTCAAACATCAAAGCATTTGACTTTTGGAAAGTTGCGCAGTTGATATGACTATGAGTCCATTTTGTATCTTCCTATTGGTTGATATAAATGGAATCTTACATCATCAGTAGATGGCGCTTTATTTATAACTCGAAATATGATTGGCTAATGATGATGTCATTACAATACGCTGGTGTCGACTTCTACCACGTGGCTCCATGGTATATAAGGTAAAGCCAAGTGTGAGACAGTAACAGTTTTAGTACTAGGTTTGTTATTTTTTGACTAAGAAGATTTCGATATTTTTTAAATTGTATAAATATGTTGCTGAGGTTAAGTTAGAAATTTTAACAAATAACTGAAAATTACAAAGCAAACCTAGAGAAAAAATTAGCCTCAGGCCAGAGTTTTTATTAGTTGATTAACAAACGCTCCTACTGTAATTTTCCGGAGAAAAAATAAAAAAAATCCAAAATTATTTTTTAATTTCATCCGCGGACTCTAAAGATTATTTTGTTACATTGAAAAAAAAATTGAGGTTCTGTCTGTGTATTTTTGAGAGTGACACTGTTAAAAGTGATTGTCCTATCCAGAGTTTTAGGAAAATTATGAAATATTTAAAGATTTAGTACTGACTGTTGGTTTACCTTACTAGTTTTACCGTTTGTTCTGGAGATATTGAATAATAATAATAATAATAATAATAATAATAATAATAATAATAATAATAATAATAAACAGCTCTCAAAATTACCAGTCTGGTCATTTTCAGAGCTTTTTTTTTGCCCCCCTGACCCTAAATCTTAAAAAAATCCCGTAAATCAACTAATAAAAAATTCTGGCCTAAGGGATTTGGTAGCAGCTACCTTTGTCGTCTGCTGATAAGCTTTGCAAACTATTTTGACCCAGATCAGGACCGATAAAACGTCTGTCTTGATCTAGATCCAAACCGTTTTATACTCTGATAGTGTTCCTGAAAAAAAAAACTTTTTTTGAACATTTTCATTTTGTAAAAAAAATCAGCAAACGACAACAAAATATGACACATTACCCAGCAGGCAGAGTTTATCAGAGAAAGATCTTTATTTGAAAACGTTTTTAGGTCAGCAGACGACAACAAAAAGCATGAAAAATTACACATCATGCAAGTAGTTTTTTAGTATTCAGCTCGTCTTTTGTCTTACCAAGGAAGGATGTGGTGTAAGGCTCAAACAGGTATTTATAGTAAAAGACTTTCTGTTTTTCGTCGTCAGCGTTGTAAAGTGGATGGGGTCTGGCTCTATCAATATGCCATCCCATTGCCTGTCCCTCTCAAAGCTTAGTGAATTAGAGTCCGTTTCTCCATCAAAGGCCCCACACTCCACAAAGAAGCCCCTCCTCTGCAATGAAAATTAAAGGGCTGTGCACTGTAGAAAAATAAATACATGTATAACTTTACAAAAATCGATGTAGTTTTTAAGGGCTATGACAAAGTTCTATGTTCTGTTGTGTTCGTGTGTTTAGTTTGGGTTTTTCATTGATTGGGTGTCGGGACTCCTACCAGAGAGAGGTAGAGAGAAAAGAAAAATATGATAGACTGAAAGGCCCACCTAAATTTGCCTGAAGTGTAGCAAACCATGTTTCTGCATTTCGTGATTCCATTTAATTTGATACGCAACATTACCATGTTCTGAAAAAGTAGAATTTTTGACCTATTGACCCCATCACCGGGGATTGAGTAGGGGAGAGGGATCTGCGAGCAAAGTATTTGCTACCATGATGCTGCAATCGTTAATCTCTTTAATTTGATATGCAACATGACAATGTTATGAAAAATTTGAATTTTGACCTTTTGACCCCAAACCCTAGGGTCAGGGTGGGTGGGGTAGGGGTCTGCGGGCAAAAACATTTGCTACCATGCTGCTGCATTCGTTATTCCCTTTATTTTGATATCAAACATGACCCTGGTCTGAAGAAAATAAATTTTGACCTTTTGATCCCACCCTCTAAGTCAACACAGACCTTCGATCGATATTCACGTTTGATATGTTTCATATTTATTGTATCTCTGTCTGCATGCGAAATTTCAGCAAAACATATTGACAACTGACTGAGTTATTGCAATATTAAAATATTTGACCTTTGACCCCACTTAAGGGACAAGGGGTTGGGTAAAGTTTTAATCACTGTCATGCTTATCTACAGGCACTGGGTAATCATGGCCTATTGTGAGAAGTTGGCAGATATCATAGTTTTTGAAAAATGTGAAGTTTATTCCACACAAAAAAGCCATATAGATTTTGCATTAGCCTAAACCTAAGTCAAAAAAGGGTCATAACTTAACTTTTCGAATTACCTCCAAGTTCGAAACTGACCTGTATTTTATGATGCTTTACCCTTCCGTAAAAGGGGGTGTTCCAAATCTGCCCACACATAGATTTCGATAATATTTTGTATGTTGAATACAAACGTTATAACAACTACAAAAATGAAATTATTTTATTCCTTGAAGGCTGTTAGGCTACAGGGGGCACCTTGATGTACACCCTCTTTGTACTAATATATGACATATCAAATATCAGTCTAAAATCATTAGCATTATTGACTGCTATATTATTTGAATGGCATATGAAAGAAGACTCCCCAGGGTATACCTTACTACCATTAATGTATATGAATACATCTAGATAAATTTTTTCTGACCCATTTAAATTTGAATTATCCCCATATTGAACACTAAAGTAAGTGTCTATAGGGGATTCTGTCCTAATATTTACCATGTTCAAGTTTTTGTCAACCCTTAATATTCTCAGAAAAAATGGTCAAATACATCCTCTTTATGCATGTAAATTTTCATAAAATTTGGACACCGGTAACAGTGTTATAATTTGCATGAAATGAGTTACGTCAGTTTTTATTCATAAGTGATTTCAAATAAAATATTCCCGTTAATTCTTACAAACCACAGTTTTTTCCACCAGTATTAATCTAATAACGCATTGACTATCACTATTTAGTATCTTCATCCAAATTAGGTCCAAGATGTTTTTGGTGTCAGAAGTTTTAACTAATTCAATAGCATAAAACTGGCATTTTTGTAGGCAGCACTTGATAAGTAGCTCTCGGTCTAGAACTTAGTTGTACGGAAGGATGTCCAGCAGGTAGCATTTGTGCATGGATCTTCCACTGGTTTCCAAATTATTTTTGGGCTGAAGCCAACAGGTGTTTAAACTCTTAACGTCTTGCAGCCATTGAAAAAATGCAAACAGATCAGGATTTATGCTAGGTAATTCATCGTCTCCATCTACATTCTATGTTCCTGTTGCACTTAGAATTTCCTTTATCTTATGTCCCTTTGAATCAAATATTGAGGGTAATTTGGTTCAGGACTATGTGCATACTTCTCATTAACTCTCATAAACTACGTGAAACCTGGTCAAGTGTTTAAGAAATTGTGTACGTTCTCACTCTTTTGGTAGGTTCTTTTTTCAGAGAACTTGGATTTCACACCAGCTGTCTTTGTATCGGGTTAAACTCACACCCCCTCAAATTGATAAAGTGTTGCATTTTCATATTTTGGTCCTTCTGGAATAGTTAGTTTCAGCTGAAAGTAGAAGACCATTTAAGCCAGTGCTAGGAGGCATGAGAACAGAACAGATTGTTTATTTGACATAAACCATACAGTTTCTAGACTCTAGTCAATCATATATACATATTACACACTATATCTGTCACGTTTCATGAATATTGTACGTTCATATTTTCGCTCATAAAGAAGGCATTAGGAGCTGCGGTACTTTCCATTTAGTGCCATGCAGAGACTGAGTCAAACTGAGTCTTAAGTTTTAAAACTTTATAGTTTATTTCTATTATGGAATGATCCGTTTCCCACATTATTTAAATAGTATCCTTATTTTGCAGTCCCTAAGTCACTCAATGTGTTCATTTTAATGAATGGTTTACAGAATCTTATTTGAATTGCACTGTGTCTTAATTGGTATTGATTGTGATTATTTCTCCTGCATTAAGTTCTATCTGCCAAAAAAAATTTAAAAGAGTATCCAAAAATACACATCATAAACCCCATTTAAAATCATTAAGATTCCAACAAAGCTTTAAAACTGCTCTAATAAATAGAAATGGAGCTGATGAAAATAAAAATGATTATTTTTAAGATAATAAATGGATTTTCAAATATTAAGAAACACTTAGCAAATTTTTGAATGCATACATACTGAACATCTGGCATTAGACGAGGTAAAACAGTCTTTGTGCTGTTATTTCCATCGTGGTAATAGAATCACGAATTTGATTCTCAAATGACCTCATTATCATTATGCTGACATACTAAACGATTCTTTAAAACTGAGCAAACATTTTTATAATGGATTCAATAATATTTATTCATTTAACAAAAGTCTGACTCACCATTCAAACAAAATATATTTCCGGGTTTCAAATCTTGTGAATATTATCCTTAAACATATAGTCAAATTATATACAGATGGGAAAGGTTGACAAGAACTGCAACACACCATAATTAAAACCCAAACGTTGTCCATATAACTTGTACAGCTGAATTAAAGTAAATATTCTAAAAGAAATATTATCTTAACCATTTTATGTGATAGATATGGTAATGTGTGTACCGCATACATAAGCTAGAACTCACAGATTATTCTAATAATTATCAATTTTAGAAATTCTGATTTCTGATAGATGTAAATTGGGCTGATTTGGGGGGTACCCCTATAAACACATACTACACACAACCAAATGTTCTAACCAACCAATGAAAAGCGATAGAAAACGAAATACTAATAAGCCAAACAATCAATTTGCATAATATCATCAAGATCTATTCCTAAATAACTATGTAAATTGAGCATACTGCTGGAAGTCTACATAAAATCTTGATTTTTACATTCTGCAAAATTTTGACCATTAAGATTAAAATTCAGAAAACTCCATTTTACAGGTTTTATTTTTCTTGAGATTTTACGACTATAACATGCACATGTGTGTACTATTTTGCTATAAATTTCATAGGTTGACAAGGACAGCAACTAGGCAATATTGACAATTTAATTTGTTGGAAATATTTTCAAAATGTTATATATAGGGGTACCTTCAAACAAAATTTGATGTGGACTTGTTTATTTTATACATTGAAATACATGTATGGTACATACACATTTACAAATTACTAGGCATCATGTTGAGAATAAATTAGGTTGAAAAATAAAAAAAATCTTGTCGACTTGGGCCACTTTTAATTACAGTGTCCATTTTTTTTAATTTTAAAATTTAAAATTATTTAAATTTAACAACTGAAATAGATGAACTGGTAAATATCTCACAAATAGAACACACATGTAATAGACAATCTTTCTACAAAATTTTATAAAATTCTGTGCGTGGGCAGAACCCTATGTAAATTCCATATTGAGTGGAACTCCCCCTTTGAAAGAAATTGCTGCATCCCTTCAAAATTATTGATCGGAAGCCACACTTTGACACTTTAGCCTAAATCTCTGTAAAAAGGGCCATAACTCAGTCAAAATTTTTCTGATTACCCCCCACCTCCCATTTCGAACCTTTTGTTTGTTTGTTTGATTTGATTCTTTACGTCCCTTCAACAATCTTTCAGTTATATAGGGACGGGTCTTCCTGGGTTGAACCAGTACTAAGCTAGGATAAATGTGTCTTGCTCAAGGACCACAACGCAGTGACGCCGGTGAGGCTCGAACCCGCGGCCCTTCGGTCTCGAGTCAAGCACTCTACCACTGAGCCACTGCGCTCCCTCCATTTCGAACCTGATCTGTATTTAATTATGCTTGTCCTCTCTGTAAAGTTTAAATGAGATTGATGCGTCCCTTCAAGAGTTATCGATAGGAACCAAAAGTGTGACAATGCGGACAACGACGCCGCCGCCGGAGTCGTGACCCCCCCCCCCCCCCAAAAAAAAAAAAAAAAAAAAAGAAAAAGAAAAAAAAAGAAGAAAAGCGCACCACCCAAATAATACTCCAAACTACAACCAGTAGAAATACAGCTGTTTAGGATTTCTTGGTCAATAAATATGCAGAATAAAATTAATTCACTTTAAAAGTTTTTGTCTATGAAATAAGGAAATAAAACCTATGATTTTTTCCTACGAAAACCTACGAGAGGCTTTTCATGCAAAATTGAAAACACAAAATAGAATAAGTCTTAGTCTAAGAGCATTTTTTTTTCATATTCAAACGAAAAAATACTTCTGAAAGAAATTTCGCCTTATATTTTCATAATTGGTATCACTGATATGACTAATATGAGGTTTGAATTATGGAAGGGCTTTCTATTTATACTTGGAATCATAAGGGCAGGGTAGTGACAGCCATAGGATTTGTGATCTAAACGACATGCGCGGATCCAGAGGGGGGTGGGCAGGGGGTCCGGATCCCCACCCCCTGGAAAATCACAAAAATATTGGGTTACTTAGCAATACTGATCCCGATCCCCTAAAAATCACAACGCTACCAAGTCAGCATTCAATGTTGGGCCATCATCGACACCCCAGCGAAACGCCATTTAAATGATGTCCCGCTAATAGTGGTATTTGGACCCTTCCTCCCTCATCAAACTAAGAAAACGTTATCAAAGTTGGACCCCCTCTGACAAAACTTTCTGGATCCGCGCATGAACGAGGACATTTTATCTATACTTAAGGTCCAGGACCTCCAGCACAGGGTAGTGATAATAGTAAAAGGAACTATTAGCTCATTATTAACAGAAACCCTTCATAAAGCATAAATTAATGTTATAGAGAAATGACAATGAAAACATACCCACCATTTTATAAAGCAATCCATCGACAATGGAGCTTTGGCCATACTGCGAAAAGTCATATCTGTGTGAATCCGTCAAGTTATACTGTTGTTCACTGGGCTTATGTAGGTAATGGTCTCTAATCAGTTTAATGAGGCGAGGGTCATCTTGAGCAACTCTTTCATGGTTTAGTTGATCTATCAGCCTTTTAATCAAGCGAGGATTATCTTGAGCAACTCTATTGTGGTTTGACTCACCCATCAGTCTTTTGAATAGCTTTTCCGCAATATTTCCGTGGTGTATGTTACCTTTAAACAGGTAAAATACGTAACACATTATGATCAAAATTATCAATACCAGTAGCTGAACCATTCGTTCTTTTGAATACATTGTAGAAGCGCTTTCTGTAGTGTTTTCTAAAATGGATTTATTTATTTGTACCATATTTTCATAGTTCACATCGAAGGGACATGTTGCATATGCGTAGGAAGCTTTTCAATATTGGGGGCGGGGGAGGGGGGTGCAAACCCAGCGCGGCCAACTTCAATACTTGTTGGTGGGGGGGGGGGACTGCCAAAAGTACATATACGCATGCGTGCACATGTATGCACACACATGTGTTAAATATTCATACACCCATGATTGTATGCACAAGCATGTATGCATGCATGCACAGCCTATTCAAACATACATTTTACATCCTGATATGCAAATCATTAACACCAAAGCAAGCGATCTCTATGAAAAAACAGCAACAAATATATACAAGTGAACGAGGAAAGTTTTGCTTATTTTTATTGCCTAAAACTATTTGAATCTGCATACATTAATACACATGCATTATCAAAATCAAAGCAATGTATCTCCATTTATAGGAAGCCATAATTTCAGTACGAGCGAGCGAAGCAAGCGAGGAAAATTTTTGGTAAGGTTTCTTAGAGCAAAAGTCTAAGATGGACAAACAACAAAAAAAATCTACAAAAAAAAATAATGATAATATTTTACTCCAAGCGAGCGAGGAAAATATTTTGGTAAAATTCTTCAGAGCAAAAGGCTTAAAAAAAACAGAGCAAAAACAAAAATATCAAGAATGATAATATTTTACTCCGAGCGAGCAAAACGATCGAGGAAAAAATTTGGTAATGTTCTTCAGAGCAAAAGGCAAAGAGGGATAAAAAACAGAGCAAACATAAAAACTATTATAATATTTCACTTCGAGCGAGCAAAGCGACCGAAGAAAATTTTGGGTTAAGTAAATGCAGATTAAAAAAGCTAAGAGAACCCAAATACAATTTAAAGTTAATATTTTACTCCGAGCGAGCGAGGAAAATTTGGTAAGGTATTTATGAGTTAAAAGCTACTAGGGGAAAATACAAAATATGAAAAATATAACAGTTTACTCCGAGCAAGTGAAGCAATCGAGGAAAAAAATTAGTTTAAATTTTGAAAGGTATTTCAGAGCAAAAAGCAAAGAGGAATAAAAGGTTGGAGCTCTTTAAAGTTTAGGATAGAAAATAGGAATAATAGGAAAATCTTGTAAAGGCGGTTTATCTGAAAAAAAGAGATACATTTTATACATTTAAACATACATATACATACAAGGTGATAACCGCCTGCTGACTAAAAGATATGAAAAAGTATTAAAATCTGAGCAAATTGTCTGCTCTCAGAAAATCTGGAAGCGAGCCAGAAAAAAATACTAATAATTATGTGTGGAAGTTGCTTATTTTACCCTGGGTGACAAGCAATTATATATCAATTTAGACAAATTATTGGAGGGGCCAAAGGCTATTTTGCCCCCAACCCCTACATAACTATTGGGGGGAGGGCTTGGCCCCTGCTGCCCCCCCCCCCCCCTGTTCCTTCGCCTATATGTTGGAATGGTTGGTGTTGGCGACGATATACGAGGGACGTTTTTTTTATGATCGTAGAATGGTAAATTTAATAAAAACAGCGAAAGTAAATGCATACATCAGGCATATATTCGGAAAGATAGAGCTTTTATCTATACATGCAACCTAAGGGAGCGCAGTGGCTCAGTGGTAGAGTGCTTATCTCGAGACCGAGGGGCCGCGGGTTCGAGCCTCACCGGCGTCACTGCGTTGTGGTCCTTGAGCAAGACACATTTATCCTAGCTTAGTACTGGTTCAACCCAGGAAGACCCGTCCCTGTTTAACTGAAAGGTTGTTGATGGGACGTAAAGAATCAAATTAAACATAACATGCAACCTAAAATTATTTCAAAATGCATTACTTTAATGACTTCTAAGAGGCAAAGACATACCTATAAATTGGACACTGGAAATATGGTAGAAATATGACATTTATGGACTTAGTTTCTGACAGAACTTTAGTATTGATTGCATGAAAATGGGTCCATAGCCATACAAAGCTTCTAAAAACTGGCTGCAGATAAAGGACACTTAGTGTTACAATATTATATTACCATTAAAGTATATGCGCAACAATTATCGGATTGGGGGATTTGTTTGGAACCTCAGCAAATTGTACAGTAGGCATATGTACCTTAATTGTAAAAAGTTGACACAAGTGGAAGTTGGGTACGTGCTTTTGAATGTGGCTCAATATGTTAGCTGTAAAGTAGTATTATATTTTTTCTTGTTTACATGGTGGCTGGAAGTGTTATGATAACTTTCATCCCAAAACAAAGTTAATACTTTTGTTTTATTAGAAATGAACTGCAAAATAAATAGCCTAGGGGTGCTGAAATCCCTTATTTTGAACATAAATGACGTCATTGGGCGTTATTATATTTAGAAATTTTATTAAACTGTTTTGTGCCTCTTAACAGGTGTTGTAATTACTCCAAAAAGAAAATTATGCAGATCCGATTGTTATTAATTTTTCTACGCAGGGTTGATTTACCCCACCCGCATTTTATAACAAGGGGGTATGACAGTACCGGAAGTTGCCAGTTACACGCTTAAATCGATACATCAATATAACTGCTGATGAATGATTGAGTATATCATAAACTATGCAAAACCAGAAGAAATTTTAAAATTTGTTCATAATCGTAATTTTAACAGATATTCTAGCACTAGCACTTGACTGTGATTATTTTGGTATATTGATAGGTGTTTTAAAATAGTTATAGAACAGCAAACATCATGCTTATAGTTTTGCTGCACTTGTCTACGATTAGCATTTGAATATCTAATTTTGATGGTGCAAAAGAAAAATTGGCTTGACATATGCTTATATAACCAAAGCAAATGGAACTTAAGAGCATCCAATTTCCTGCTTGATGCTTGGTTAAAATGACATGAATTTCGACCAGTGTCCTTTACCATGCCTTATTCAAAGCTATATGTCTTGACCGAACTAAGCGCAAATGATGTAAAATTTATATCAGTTGATAGGCAGAAGCTAGACCTTTCGAAATATATATACTTATGGTACCGTAAATTCCATATTTGTAGAGATATAGCCCGATTCTACGAACATAAAAATGACCCTCGTACCTACCAACATTTGATTAGTATTACTGACAGGAGTGTGGTATAGCAATTTTAGAAACATGCCCAGTAAAATGACAAAACATGTTTTATCAAAAGGAAAATGAACAGGCAATGTACATACGAAATGACGTGCTTTTTATGGGACTCAGGCCAACCGTGCAGACCCTTATCATAAGATGCAAAATGCTGCGTCTGACCTGGGTATGTTCTGTTTGTTTACAGAATGGAATACAAAATTTCTGGACGTAAACTATACAGTATACAAACACGTACCTTCAATTTATTTCATTAGCCACAATCTAAGCACGCCGCGTTCCAAATTTCAGTTCATAATATACGGTCCCAAATAGAGATCATTGACTCTTAAGGCCAATTGCGGGTAATACTTCCCACATTAAATCTTTTTAATTCTTTGCATAAAGCTTGTTTCATGTATGGAATGTCAATTTATGAAATAAAAAGGATATGTCACCACGCTCGATAGCCACAATCTAAGAATCTCAGTTCATATACGGCCCCAAATCTTAATCGAATTCACCATTCGCACTCGAACAGCCGTCGTACATCGCACTGCACTGCACATTCGCCCTTACATGTACTATTTGAACTGATAGCCCAGAGCAATGAATATGCACCAGGAGCAGCCTGCTCTAGATATACCCTCTCTTTTGCTAATCAATCTCAAAACATAAAAGTACTCACCCAGACTTGTTCTAATTTGATGATACATGTACTTTGTATATTTGGATCATCACAGAAGATATTTATCGCATTTGCGAAAAAGGGCTCCCTTAAACGACTACTCATTTATACCCAGCTTGGCTAGAGGTCTAATCTACTTTTTACGAGTCTTCATCTACATTTATACTTTGTGTATGCGAGCAGCGAAGGTGACGGCAAGTCCACAGTATGTAAATTGAAATAAACATCCTGTACCTTTTCCTCCTAGCTCTCGCCTTATAAACATGAATAGCAGCACTCGTGGGTTCGGTGCACAATTAATCGGTCCCATTCAACTCCATGTAAAATGGCAGAATTCGAGCATCTGCAAATTTTTCCAGGAGATTGCTTGGACCTTTTTCTGTCTGTGAGTGGCAAGATCTGTCATTCACCTATCAAAAAAGTGAAAAGACAACCTACCTTGATAATCTCGTTTTCTCAGCATTCTCCGTTCTTTGGGGAGTCCGGGCTGAAATCCGACCTGCGTCAGACGTTACCTGGGGAGTGCGCCGGGGAGTCTGTGACAAAATAGTCCACACAAAGATGCATTTTTCTGCATCAGCCTGACAAATATAGACCAATGTTGAATCACATGTACATTTAAAGTCGAATAAAGCACCCATTTACGCCATAAAGGGCCCAAAAACGGCAAGTGCTAAATTTCTAAAGGTACTTTTTTCGTGGGCTACCAAACCGGAAGACTGTAATTGTGTACTAACACCTTCAAGAATCTGCAAATTTTCGAATTTTTAAATTTTGTCTCTATGACATATCAAACTCATATAGTTAAGCAAATAATCGTCCAAAAAGACTAACTCAGTCACCAAAAAGCGATACAAAAACAGGATTTCATATGTGACCCCCCTCACAAGCTGACACATGCAAAAGTTCAATTATTCAAACTAGTCTGATGAAAAAGTTCATAGTTTCAATTATTTCAACGAATCTCAATAACCCAAAAGCAATAAAGAAAGTTTAGGCATCTGTAAGAGTCATTAAAGGATAATCTCACATAAACTTTAGTTACAAAATTTAAAAACTGAAGCTAAAAAATCAAATTTTAAAGTGATTTTAAGCAAAATCACGAACAGTTTTGAATCACATTCAAATTTGCCCCCAAAACCAAGCTACGTTGCACCCAAGCATGCTGAAAACAGCAATTTATACCACTTACTTTGTGTCTGAAGTAGAGCAGCTTCACTGATGAGTGCCTGATGCTGGACGAAACACATTATTTCATTCTAATCATGATCTACACTGCTAGTTCTGAATGTGAAATATTCCGTAATTTACATGCTACCAAAATGGCCAGAGTGGGAAAGATTTGAGACCTAGGTCTAGATTTAATGCCCATATTATAATGGAAATTGTTCATCCTCTTTTTTTGATGAAACTATGTCCCAAATTTGAAATTTCTGAAAAGACTGTAAGTAAAGATTACTCATTAGAACGGCCTCGTCGAACGAGAAATATCAAAACCCGCTTAAGCACATAATACGTGTATCTGTGTGAAAGTGCTTCATTGGGGGTTAGGTAACTAAATGAGCTTTAATAACTGTGTTATATCATTATCTATGCGAAGCGGTTCTAATGAATAGCTTCATAAACAATTTTGAGTGTGAGGCGACTCTAATGAGTACCAAACAATACTACTGCTTGCGTGGTCGAAATAAGAACAAAATTTGATCTCGGGTGAAGCTGGGGGGGGGGGGGGGCTGCAGTTGATTTGGTTAGCTGAAAAAGTTTAAGTTTGTGTTCAAATTAGAACAGCCTCGACCCGGCGAGTTGAACAGGCAAATACAATTGAATTTTATTGATCTAAGCAATGAGGCAAGGGAACCTGCTTGGGGGAACGGTCCCGACCAGTCCTTGTGGATCCTCATCATTATGCCTTTAAGTGCAATCTCTATGAGGCGGTTCTAATGAGTGCAAGTATCCTAAGAGTGTTTTAATTAAAACCCATATGCTAAGTCACCATACTGGTACAGTTAAAGTGAGTAAGCACTCATAGCACATTTCAGTAGAAAAGGGAATACAATCACAAAAATTAACTTGCACAGCAGTGCTAGCCAGTCTGCAAAAACGGAGTATCACGGTCAGCCTGCTCGGATTGATTAGTCAAATCCTGGTCAAAACTGTTTGTGTATGGCCATTTAATTGCATTTTCTGGTATATAATGCAATTTGAGTCTTTCCTCGAGAGAACCAGGCTTTAAAAATGATTTTAAGAAAAATTTAAAATTGAAACTAAAATTCAATAAAATTTTAAAATTTAAATTTAAATTTTTTCCAAAAATACTTTCAAATTATTTCTATTTTGATTCCTGATCTGTGTGCGAAATTTCATCTGAATTCATTGAAAAATGACTGTTTTACAAAGATTTTCGTTTTTTTCACCTTCTCTCTTATTCAAGAATCTGCAAATTTTCGAATTTTTAAATTTTGTCTCTATGACATATCAAACTCATATAGTTAAGCAAATAATCGTCCAAAAAGACTAACTCAGTCACCAAAAAGCGATACAAAAACAGGATTTCATATGTGACCCCCCTCACAAGCTGACACATGCAAAAGTTCAATTATTCAAACTAGTCTGATGAAAAAGTTCATAGTTTCAATTATTTCAACGAATCTCAATAACCCAAAAGCAATAAAGAAAGTTTAGGCATCTGTAAGAGTCATTAAAGGATAATCTCACATAAACTTTAGTTACAAAATTTAAAAACTGAAGCTAAAAAATCAAATTTTAAAGTGATTTTAAGCAAAATCACGAACAGTTTTGAATCACATTCAAATTTGCCCCCAAAACCAAGCTACGTTGCACCCAAGCATGCTGAAAACAGCAATTTATACCACTTACTTTGTGTCTGAAGTAGAGCAGCTTCACTGATGAGTGCCTGATGCTGGACGAAACACATTATTTCATTCTAATCATGATCTACACTGCTAGTTCTGAATGTGAAATATTCCGTAATTTACATGCTACCAAAATGGCCAGAGTGGGAAAGATTTGAGACCTAGGTCTAGATTTAATGCCCATATTATAATGGAAATTGTTCATCCTCTTTTTTTGATGAAACTATGTCCCAAATTTGAAATTTCTGAAAAGACTGTAAGTAAAGATTACTCATTAGAACGGCCTCGTCGAACGAGAAATATCAAAACCCGCTTAAGCACATAATACGTGTATCTGTGTGAAAGTGCTTCATTGGGGGTTAGGTAACTAAATGAGCTTTAATAACTGTGTTATATCATTATCTATGCGAAGCGGTTCTAATGAATAGCTTCATAAACAATTTTGAGTGTGAGGCGACTCTAATGAGTACCAAACAATACTACTGCTTGCGTGGTCGAAATAAGAACAAAATTTGATCTCGGGTGAAGCTGGGGGGGGGGGGGGCTGCAGTTGATTTGGTTAGCTGAAAAAGTTTAAGTTTGTGTTCAAATTAGAACAGCCTCGACCCGGCGAGTTGAACAGGCAAATACAATTGAATTTTATTGATCTAAGCAATGAGGCAAGGGAACCTGCTTGGGGGAACGGTCCCGACCAGTCCTTGTGGATCCTCATCATTATGCCTTTAAGTGCAATCTCTATGAGGCGGTTCTAATGAGTGCAAGTATCCTAAGAGTGTTTTAATTAATACCCATATGCTAAGTCACCATACTGGTACAGTTAAAGTGAGTAAGCACTCATAGCACATTTCAGTAGAAAAGGGAATACAATCACAAAAATTAACTTGCACAGCAGTGCTAGCCAGTCTGCAAAAACGGAGTATCACGGTCAGCCTGCTCGGATTGATTAGTCAAATCCTGGTCAAAACTGTTTGTGTATGGCCATTTAATTGCATTTTCTGGTATATAATGCAATTTGAGTCTTTCCTCGAGAGAACCAGGCTTTAAAAATGATTTTAAGAAAAATTTAAAATTTAAACTAAAATTCAATAAAATTTTAAAATTTAAATTTAAATTTTTTCCAAAAATACTTTCAAATTATTTCTATTTTGATTCCTGATCTGTGTGCGAAATTTCATCTGAATTCATTGAAAAATGACTGTTTTACAAAGATTTTCGTTTTTTTCACCTTCTCTCTTATAGGGTTCGGTGCACAATTAATCGGTCCCATTCAACTCCATGTAAAATGGCAGAATTCGAGCATCTGCAAATTTTTCCAGGACATTGCTTGGACCTTTTTCTGTCTGTGAGTGGCAAGATCTGTCATTCACCTATCAAAAAAGTGAAAAGACAACCTACCTTGATAATCTCGTTTTCTCAGCATTCTCCGTTCTTTGGGGAACGGTCAAAAAATCGGGGCTGAAATCCGACCCGCGTCAGACGTTACCTGGGGAGTGCGCCGGGGAGTCTGTGACAAAATAGTCCACACAAAGATGCATTTTTCTGCATCAGCCTGACAAATATAGACCAATGTTGAATCACATGTACATTTAAAGTCGAATAAAGCACCCATTTACGCCATAAAGGGCCCAAAAACGGCAAGTGCTAAATTTCTAAAGGTACTTTTTTCGTGGGCTACCAAACCGGAAGACTGTAATTGTGTACTAACACCTTCAAGAATCTGCAAATTTTCGAATTTTTAAATTTTGTCTCTATGACATATCAAACTCATATAGTTAAGCAAATAATCGTCCAAAAAGACTAACTCAGTCACCAAAAAGCGATACAAAAACAGGATTTCATATGTGACCCCCCTCACAAGCTGACACATGCAAAAGTTCAATTATTCAAACTAGTCTGATGAAAAAGTTCATAGTTTCAATTATTTCAACGAATCTCAATAACCCAAAAGCAATAAAGAAAGTTTAGGCATCTGTAAGAGTCATTAAAGGATAATCTCACATAAACTTTAGTTACAAAATTTAAAAACTGAAGCTAAAAAATCAAATTTTAAAGTGATTTTAAGCAAAATCACGAACAGTTTTGAATCACATTCAAATTTGCCCCCAAAACCAAGCTACGTTGCACCCAAGCATGCTGAAAACAGCAATTTATACCACTTACTTTGTTTCTGAAGTAGAGCAGCTTCACTGATGAGTGCCTGATGCTGGACGAAACACATTATTTCATTCTAATCATGATCTACACTGCTAGTTCTGAATGTGAAATATTCCGTAATTTACATGCTACCAAAATGGCCAGAGTGGGAAAGATTTGAGACCTAGGTCTAGATTTAATGCCCATATTATAATGGAAATTGTTCATCCTCTTTTTTTGATGAAACTATGTCCCAAATTTGAAATTTCTGAAAAGACTGTAAGTAAAGATTACTCATTAGAACGGCCTCGTCGAACGAGAAATATCAAAACCCGCTTAAGCACATAATACGTGTATCTGTGTGAAAGTGCTTCATTGGGGGTTAGGTAACTAAATGAGCTTTAATAACTGTGTTATATCATTATCTATGCGAAGCGGTTCTAATGAATAGCTTCATAAACAATTTTGAGTGTGAGGCGACTCTAATGAGTACCAAACAATACTACTGCTTGCGTGGTCGAAATAAGAACAAAATTTGATCTCGGGTGAAGCTGGTGGGGGGGGGGGGCTGCAGTTGATTTGGTTAGCTGAAAAAGTTTAAGTTTGTGTTCAAATTAGAACAGCCTCGACCCGGCGAGTTGAACAGGCAAATACAATTGAATTTTATTGATCTAAGCAATGAGGCAAGGGAACCTGCTTGGGGGAACGGTCCCGACCAGTCCTTGTGGATCCTCATCATTATGCCTTTAAGTGCAATCTCTATGAGGCGGTTCTAATGAGTGCAAGTATCCTAAGAGTGTTTTAATTAATACCCATATGCTAAGTCACCATACTGGTACAGTTAAAGTGAGTAAGCACTCATAGCACATTTCAGTAGAAAAGGGAATACAATCACAAAAATTAACTTGCACAGCAGTGCTAGCCAGTCTGCAAAAACGGAGTATCACGGTCAGCCTGCTCGGATTGATTAGTCAAATCCTGGTCAAAACTGTTTGTGTATGGCCATTTAATTGCATTTTCTGGTATATAATGCAATTTGAGTCTTTCCTCGAGAGAACCAGGCTTTAAAAATGATTTTAAGAAAAATTTAAAATTTAAACTAAAATTCAATAAAATTTTAAAATTTAAATTTAAATTTTTTCCAAAAATACTTTCAAATTATTTCTATTTTGATTCCTGATCTGTGTGCGAAATTTCATCTGAATTCATTGAAAAATGACTGTTTTACAAAGATTTTCGTTTTTTTCACCTTCTCTCTTATAGGGTTCGGTGCACAATTAATCGGTCCCATTCAACTCCATGTAAAATGGCAGAATTCGAGCATCTGCAAATTTTTCCAGGACATTGCTTGGACCTTTTTCTGTCTGTGAGTGGCAAGATCTGTCATTCACCTATCAAAAAAGTGAAAAGACAACCTACCTTGATAATCTCGTTTTCTCAGCATTCTCCGTTCTTTGGGGAACGGTCAAAAAATCCGGGCTGAAATCCGACCTGCGTCAGACGTTACCTGGGGAGTGCGCCGGGGAGTCTGTGACAAAATAGTCCACACAAAGATGCATTTTTCTGCATCAGCCTGACAAATATAGACCAATGTTGAATCACATGTACATTTAAAGTCGAATAAAGCACCCATTTACGCCATAAAGGGCCCAAAAACGGCAAGTGCTAAATTTCTAAAGGTACTTTTTTCGTGGGCTACCAAACCGGAAGACTGTAATTGTGTACTAACACCTTCAAGAATCTGCAAATTTTCGAATTTTTAAATTTTGTCTCTATGACATATCAAACTCATATAGTTAAGCAAATAATCGTCCAAAAAGACTAACTCAGTCACCAAAAAGCGATACAAAAACAGGATTTCATATGTGACCCCCCTCACAAGCTGACACATGCAAAAGTTCAATTATTCAAACTAGTCTGATGAAAAAGTTCATAGTTTCAATTATTTCAACGAATCTCAATAACCCAAAAGCAATAAAGAAAGTTTAGGCATCTGTAAGAGTCATTAAAGGATAATCTCACATAAACTTTAGTTACAAAATTTAAAAACTGAAGCTAAAAAATCAAATTTTAAAGTGATTTTAAGCAAAATCACGAACAGTTTTGAATCACATTCAAATTTGCCCCCAAAACCAAGCTACGTTGCACCCAAGCATGCTGAAAACAGCAATTTATACCACTTACTTTGTGTCTGAAGTAGAGCAGCTTCACTGATGAGTGCCTGATGCTGGACGAAACACATTATTTCATTCTAATCATGATCTACACTGCTAGTTCTGAATGTGAAATATTCCGTAATTTACATGCTACCAAAATGGCCAGAGTGTGAAAGATTTGAGACCTAGGTCTAGATTTAATGCCCATATTATAATGGAAATTGTTCATCCTCTTTTTTTGATGAAACTATGTCCCAAATTTGAAATTTCTGAAAAGACTGTAAGTAAAGATTACTCATTAGAACGGCCTCGTCGAACGAGAAATATCAAAACCCGCTTAAGCACATAATACGTGTATCTGTGTGAAAGTGCTTCATTGGGGGTTAGGTAACTAAATGAGCTTTAATAACTGTGTTATATCATTATCTATGCGAAGCGGTTCTAATGAATAGCTTCATAAACAATTTTGAGTGTGAGGCGACTCTAATGAGTACCAAACAATACTACTGCTTGCGTGGTCGAAATAAGAACAAAATTTGATCTCGGGTGAAGCTGGTGGGGGGGGGGGGCTGCAGTTGATTTGGTTAGCTGAAAAAGTTTAAGTTTGTGTTCAAATTAGAACAGCCTCGACCCGGCGAGTTGAACAGGCAAATACAATTGAATTTTATTGATCTAAGCAATGAGGCAAGGGAACCTGCTTGGGGGAACGGTCCCGACCAGTCCTTGTGGATCCTCATCATTATGCCTTTAAGTGCAATCTCTATGAGGCGGTTCTAATGAGTGCAAGTATCCTAAGAGTGTTTTAATTAATACCCATATGCTAAGTCACCATACTGGTACAGTTAAAGTGAGTAAGCACTCATAGCACATTTCAGTAGAAAAGGGAATACAATCACAAAAATTAACTTGCACAGCAGTGCTAGCCAGTCTGCAAAAACGGAGTATCACGGTCAGCCTGCTCGGATTGATTAGTCAAATCCTGGTCAAAACTGTTTGTGTATGGCCATTTAATTGCATTTTCTGGTATATAATGCAATTTGAGTCTTTCCTCGAGAGAACCAGGCTTTAAAAATGATTTTAAGAAAAATTTAAAATTTAAACTAAAATTCAATAAAATTTTAAAATTTAAATTTAAATTTTTTCCAAAAATACTTTCAAATTATTTCTATTTTGATTCCTGATCTGTGTGCGAAATTTCATCTGAATTCATTGAAAAATGACTGTTTTACAAAGATTTTCGTTTTTTTCACCTTCTCTCTTATAGGGTTCGGTGCACAATTAATCGGTCCCATTCAACTCCATGTAAAATGGCAGAATTCGAGCATCTGCAAATTTTTCCAGGACATTGCTTGGACCTTTTTCTGTCTGTGAGTGGCAAGATCTGTCATTCACCTATCAAAAAAGTGAAAAGACAACCTACCTTGATAATCTCGTTTTCTCAGCATTCTCCGTTCTTTGGGGAACGGTCAAAAAATCCGGGCTGAAATCCGACCCGCGTCAGACGTTACCTGGGGAGTGCGCCGGGGAGTCTGTGACAAAATAGTCCACACAAAGATGCATTTTTCTGCATCAGCCTGACAAATATAGACCAATGTTGAATCACATGTACATTTAAAGTCGAATAAAGCACCCATTTACGCCATAAAGGGCCCAAAAACGGCAAGTGCTAAATTTCTAAAGGTACTTTTTTCGTGGGCTACCAAACCGGAAGACTGTAATTGTGTACTAACACCTTCAAGAATCTGCAAATTTTCGAATTTTTAAATTTTGTCTCTATGACATATCAAACTCATATAGTTAAGCAAATAATCGTCCAAAAAGACTAACTCAGTCACCAAAAAGCGATACAAAAACAGGATTTCATATGTGACCCCCCTCACAAGCTGACACATGCAAAAGTTCAATTATTCAAACTAGTCTGATGAAAAAGTTCATAGTTTCAATTATTTCAACGAATCTCAATAACCCAAAAGCAATAAAGAAAGTTTAGGCATCTGTAAGAGTCATTAAAGGATAATCTCACATAAACTTTAGTTACAAAATTTAAAAACTGAAGCTAAAAAATCAAATTTTAAAGTGATTTTAAGCAAAATCACGAACAGTTTTGAATCACATTCAAATTTGCCCCCAAAACCAAGCTACGTTGCACCCAAGCATGCTGAAAACAGCAATTTATACCACTTACTTTGTGTCTGAAGTAGAGCAGCTTCACTGATGAGTGCCTGATGCTGGACGAAACACATTATTTCATTCTAATCATGATCTACACTGCTAGTTCTGAATGTGAAATATTCCGTAATTTACATGCTACCAAAATGGCCAGAGTGGGAAAGATTTGAGACCTAGGTCTAGATTTAATGCCCATATTATAATGGAAATTGTTCATCCTCTTTTTTTGATGAAACTATGTCCCAAATTTGAAATTTCTGAAAAGACTGTAAGTAAAGATTACTCATTAGAACGGCCTCGTCGAACGAGAAATATCAAAACCTGCTTAAGCACATAATACGTGTATCTGTGTGAAAGTGCTTCATTGGGGGTTAGGTAACTAAATGAGCTTTAATAACTGTGTTATATCATTATCTATGCGAAGCGGTTCTAATGAATAGCTTCATAAACAATTTTGAGTGTGAGGCGACTCTAATGAGTACCAAACAATACTACTGCTTGCGTGGTCGAAATAAGAACAAAATTTGATCTCGGGTGAAGCTGGGGGGGGGGCTGCAGTTGATTTGGTTAGCTGAAAAAGTTTAAGTTTGTGTTCAAATTAGAACAGCCTCGACCCGGCGAGTTGAACAGGCAAATACAATTGAATTTTATTGATCTAAGCAATGAGGCAAGGGAACCTGCTTGGGGGAACGGTCCCGACCAGTCCTTGTGGATCCTCATCATTATGCCTTTAAGTGCAATCTCTATGAGGCGGTTCTAATGAGTGCAAGTATCCTAAGAGTGTTTTAATTAATACCCATATGCTAAGTCACTATACTGGTACAGTTAAAGTGAGTAAGCACTCATAGCACATTTCAGTAGAAAAGGGAATACAATCACAAAAATTAACTTGCACAGCAGTGCTAGCCAGTCTGCAAAAACGGAGTATCACGGTCAGCCTGCTCGGATTGATTAGTCAAATCCTGGTCAAAACTGTTTGTGTATGGCCATTTAATTGCATTTTCTGGTATATAATGCAATTTGAGTCTTTCCTCGAGAGAACCAGGCTTTAAAAATGATTTTAAGAAAAATTTAAAATTTAAACTAAAATTCAATAAAATTTTAAAATTTAAATTTAAATTTTTTCCAAAAATACTTTCAAATTATTTCTATTTTGATTCCTGATCTGTGTGCGAAATTTCATCTGAATTCATTGAAAAATGACTGTTTTACAAAGATTTTCGTTTTTTTCACCTTCTCTCTTATATCAAGAATCTGCAAATTTTCGAATTTTTAAATTTTGTCTCTATGACATATCAAACTCATATAGTTAAGCAAATAATCGTCCAAAAAGACTAACTCAGTCACCAAAAAGCGATACAAAAACAGGATTTCATATGTGACCCCCCTCACAAGCTGACACATGCAAAAGTTCAATTATTCAAACTAGTCTGATGAAAAAGTTCATAGTTTCAATTATTTCAACGAATCTCAATAACCCAAAAGCAATAAAGAAAGTTTAGGCATCTGTAAGAGTCATTAAAGGATAATCTCACATAAACTTTAGTTACAAAATTTAAAAACTGAAGCTAAAAAATCAAATTTTAAAGTGATTTTAAGCAAAATCACGAACAGTTTTGAATCACAT
The DNA here is from genome assembly GCA_964019695.1 of Loripinus fragilis. Lineage (NCBI taxonomy): Eukaryota > Metazoa > Mollusca > Bivalvia > Lucinida > Lucinidae > Loripinus > Loripinus fragilis. The sequence goes on from OZ026531.1 coordinate 49,712,931, forward strand.
TCAAATTTGCCCCCAAAACCAAGCTACGTTGCACCCAAGCATGCTGAAAACAGCAATTTATACCACTTACTTTGTGTCTGAAGTAGAGCAGCTTCACTGATGAGTGCCTGATGCTGGACGAAACACATTATTTCATTCTAATCATGATCTACACTGCTAGTTCTGAATGTGAAATATTCCGTAATTTACATGCTACCAAAATGGCCAGAGTGGGAAAGATTTGAGACCTAGGTCTAGATTTAATGCCCATATTATAATGGAAATTGTTCATCCTCTTTTTTTGATGAAACTATGTCCCAAATTTGAAATTTCTGAAAAGACTGTAAGTAAAGATTACTCATTAGAACGGCCTCGTCGAACGAGAAATATCAAAACCCGCTTAAGCACATAATACGTGTATCTGTGTGAAAGTGCTTCATTGGGGGTTAGGTAACTAAATGAGCTTTAATAACTGTGTTATATCATTATCTATGCGAAGCGGTTCTAATGAATAGCTTCATAAACAATTTTGAGTGTGAGGCGACTCTAATGAGTACCAAACAATACTACTGCTTGCGTGGTCGAAATAAGAACAAAATTTGATCTCGGGTGAAGCTGGGGGGTGGGGGGGGGCTGCAGTTGATTTGGTTAGCTGAAAAAGTTTAAGTTTGTGTTCAAATTAGAACAGCCTCGACCCGGCGAGTTGAACAGGCAAATACAATTGAATTTTATTGATCTAAGCAATGAGGCAAGGGAACCTGCTTGGGGGAACGGTCCCGACCAGTCCTTGTGGATCCTCATCATTATGCCTTTAAGTGCAATCTCTATGAGGCGGTTCTAATGAGTGCAAGTATCCTAAGAGTGTTTTAATTAATACCCATATGCTAAGTCACCATACTGGTACAGTTAAAGTGAGTAAGCACTCATAGCACATTTCAGTAGAAAAGGGAATACAATCACAAAAATTAACTTGCACAGCAGTGCTAGCCAGTCTGCAAAAACGGAGTATCACGGTCAGCCTGCTCGGATTGATTAGTCAAATCCTGGTCAAAACTGTTTGTGTATGGCCATTTAATTGCATTTTCTGGTATATAATGCAATTTGAGTCTTTCCTCGAGAGAACCAGGCTTTAAAAATGATTTTAAGAAAAATTTAAAATTGAAACTAAAATTCAATAAAATTTTAAAATTTAAATTTAAATTTTTTCCAAAAATACTTTCAAATTATTTCTATTTTGATTCCTGATCTGTGTGCGAAATTTCATCTGAATTCATTGAAAAATGACTGTTTTACAAAGATTTTCGTTTTTTTCACCTTCTCTCTTATTCAAGAATCTGCAAATTTTCGAATTTTTAAATTTTGTCTCTATGACATATCAAACTCATATAGTTAAGCAAATAATCGTCCAAAAAGACTAACTCAGTCACCAAAAAGCGATACAAAAACAGGATTTCATATGTGACCCCCCTCACAAGCTGACACATGCAAAAGTTCAATTATTCAAACTAGTCTGATGAAAAAGTTCATAGTTTCAATTATTTCAACGAATCTCAATAACCCAAAAGCAATAAAGAAAGTTTAGGCATCTGTAAGAGTCATTAAAGGATAATCTCACATAAACTTTAGTTACAAAATTTAAAAACTGAAGCTAAAAAATCAAATTTTAAAGTGATTTTAAGCAAAATCACGAACAGTTTTGAATCACATTCAAATTTGCCCCCAAAACCAAGCTACGTTGCACCCAAGCATGCTGAAAACAGCAATTTATACCACTTACTTTGTGTCTGAAGTAGAGCAGCTTCACTGATGAGTGCCTGATGCTGGACGAAACACATTATTTCATTCTAATCATGATCTACACTGCTAGTTCTGAATGTGAAATATTCCGTAATTTACATGCTACCAAAATGGCCAGAGTGGGAAAGATTTGAGACCTAGGTCTAGATTTAATGCCCATATTATAATGGAAATTGTTCATCCTCTTTTTTTGATGAAACTATGTCCCAAATTTGAAATTTCTGAAAAGACTGTAAGTAAAGATTACTCATTAGAACGGCCTCATCGAACGAGAAATATCAAAACCCGCTTAAGCACATAATACGTGTATCTGTGTGAAAGTGCTTCATTGGGGGTTAGGTAACTAAATGAGCTTTAATAACTGTGTTATATCATTATCTATGCGAAGCGGTTCTAATGAATAGCTTCATAAACAATTTTGAGTGTGAGGCGACTCTAATGAGTACCAAACAATACTACTGCTTGCGTGGTCGAAATAAGAACAAAATTTGATCTCGGGTGAAGCTGGTGGGGGGGGGGGGCTGCAGTTGATTTGGTTAGCTGAAAAAGTTTAAGTTTGTGTTCAAATTAGAACAGCCTCGACCCGGCGAGTTGAACAGGCAAATACAATTGAATTTTATTGATCTAAGCAATGAGGCAAGGGAACCTGCTTGGGGGAACGGTCCCGACCAGTCCTTGTGGATCCTCATCATTATGCCTTTAAGTGCAATCTCTATGAGGCGGTTCTAATGAGTGCAAGTATCCTAAGAGTGTTTTAATTAATACCCATATGCTAAGTCACCATACTGGTACAGTTAAAGTGAGTAAGCACTCATAGCACATTTCAGTAGAAAAGGGAATACAATCACAAAAATTAACTTGCACAGCAGTGCTAGCCAGTCTGCAAAAACGGAGTATCACGGTCAGCCTGCTCGGATTGATTAGTCAAATCCTGGTCAAAACTGTTTGTGTATGGCCATTTAATTGCATTTTCTGGTATATAATGCAATTTGAGTCTTTCCTCGAGAGAACCAGGCTTTAAAAATGATTTTAAGAAAAATTTAAAATTTAAACTAAAATTCAATAAAATTTTAAAATTTAAATTTAAATTTTTTCCAAAAATACTTTCAAATTATTTCTATTTTGATTCCTGATCTGTGTGCGAAATTTCATCTGAATTCATTGAAAAATGACTGTTTTACAAAGATTTTCGTTTTTTTCACCTTCTCTCTTATTCAAGAATCTGCAAATTTTCGAATTTTTAAATTTTGTCTCTATGACATATCAAACTCATATAGTTAAGCAAATAATCGTCCAAAAAGACTAACTCAGTCACCAAAAAGCGATACAAAAACAGGATTTCATATGTGACCCCCCTCACAAGCTGACACATGCAAAAGTTCAATTATTCAAACTAGTCTGATGAAAAAGTTCATAGTTTCAATTATTTCAACGAATCTCAATAACCCAAAAGCAATAAAGAAAGTTTAGGCATCTGTAAGAGTCATTAAAGGATAATCTCACATAAACTTTAGTTACAAAATTTAAAAACTGAAGCTAAAAAATCAAATTTTAAAGTGATTTTAAGCAAAATCACGAACAGTTTTGAATCACATTCAAATTTGCCCCCAAAACCAAGCTACGTTGCACCCAAGCATGCTGAAAACAGCAATTTATACCACTTACTTTGTGTCTGAAGTAGAGCAGCTTCACTGATGAGTGCCTGATGCTGGACGAAACACATTATTTCATTCTAATCATGATCTACACTGCTAGTTCTGAATGTGAAATATTCCGTAATTTACATGCTACCAAAATGGCCAGAGTGGGAAAGATTTGAGACCTAGGTCTAGATTTAATGCCCATATTATAATGGAAATTGTTCATCCTCTTTTTTTGATGAAACTATGTCCCAAATTTGAAATTTCTGAAAAGACTGTAAGTAAAGATTACTCATTAGAACGGCCTCGTCGAACGAGAAATATCAAAACCCGCTTAAGCACATAATACGTGTATCTGTGTGAAAGTGCTTCATTGGGGGTTAGGTAACTAAATGAGCTTTAATAACTGTGTTATATCATTATCTATGCGAAGCGGTTCTAATGAATAGCTTCATAAACAATTTTGAGTGTGAGGCGACTCTAATGAGTACCAAACAATACTACTGCTTGCGTGGTCGAAATAAGAACAAAATTTGATCTCGGGTGAAGCTGGGGGGGGGGGGGGGCTGCAGTTGATTTGGTTAGCTGAAAAAGTTTAAGTTTGTGTTCAAATTAGAACAGCCTCGACCCGGCGAGTTGAACAGGCAAATACAATTGAATTTTATTGATCTAAGCAATGAGGCAAGGGAACCTGCTTGGGGGAACGGTCCCGACCAGTCCTTGTGGATCCTCATCATTATGCCTTTAAGTGCAATCTCTATGAGGCGGTTCTAATGAGTGCAAGTATCCTAAGAGTGTTTTAATTAATACCCATATGCTAAGTCACCATACTGGTACAGTTAAAGTGAGTAAGCACTCATAGCACATTTCAGTAGAAAAGGGAATACAATCACAAAAATTAACTTGCACAGCAGTGCTAGCCAGTCTGCAAAAACGGAGTATCACGGTCAGCCTGCTCGGATTGATTAGTCAAATCCTGGTCAAAACTGTTTGTGTATGGCCATTTAATTGCATTTTCTGGTATATAATGCAATTTGAGTCTTTCCTCGAGAGAACCAGGCTTTAAAAATGATTTTAAGAAAAATTTAAAATTTAAACTAAAATTCAATAAAATTTTAAAATTTAAATTTAAATTTTTTCCAAAAATACTTTCAAATTATTTCTATTTTGATTCCTGATCTGTGTGCGAAATTTCATCTGAATTCATTGAAAAATGACTGTTTTACAAAGATTTTCGTTTTTTTCACCTTCTCTCTTCAAGAATCTGCAAATTTTCGAATTTTTAAATTTTGTCTCTATGACATATCAAACTCATATAGTTAAGCAAATAATCGTCCAAAAAGACTAACTCAGTCACCAAAAAGCGATACAAAAACAGGATTTCATATGTGACCCCCCTCACAAGCTGACACATGCAAAAGTTCAATTATTCAAACTAGTCTGATGAAAAAGTTCATAGTTTCAATTATTTCAACGAATCTCAATAACCCAAAAGCAATAAAGAAAGTTTAGGCATCTGTAAGAGTCATTAAAGGATAATCTCACATAAACTTTAGTTACAAAATTTAAAAACTGAAGCAAAAAAATCAAATTTTAAAGTGATTTTAAGCAAAATCACGAACAGTTTTGAATCACATTCAAATTTGCCCCCAAAACCAAGCTACGTTGCACCCAAGCATGCTGAAAACAGCAATTTATACCACTTACTTTGTGTCTGAAGTAGAGCAGCTTCACTGATGAGTGCCTGATGCTGGACGAAACACATTATTTCATTCTAATCATGATCTACACTGCTAGTTCTGAATGTGAAATATTCCGTAATTTACATGCTACCAAAATGGCCAGAGTGGGAAAGATTTGAGACCTAGGTCTAGATTTAATGCCCATATTATAATGGAAATTGTTCATCCTCTTTTTTTGATGAAACAATGTCCCAAATTTGAAATTTCTGAAAAGACTGTAAGTAAAGATTACTCATTAGAACGGCCTCGTCGAACGAGAAATATCAAAACCCGCTTAAGCACATAATACGTGTATCTGTGTGAAAGTGCTTCATTGGGGGTTAGGTAACTAAATGAGCTTTAATAACTGTGTTATATCATTATCTATGCGAAGCGGTTCTAATGAATAGCTTCATAAACAATTTTGAGTGTGAGGCGACTCTAATGAGTACCAAACAATACTACTGCTTGCGTGGTCGAAATAAGAACAAAATTTGATCTCGGGTGAAGCTGGGGGGGGGGGGGCTGCAGTTGATTTGGTTAGCTGAAAAAGTTTAAGTTTGTGTTCAAATTAGAACAGCCTCGACCCGGCGAGTTGAACAGGCAAATACAATTGAATTTTATTGATCTAAGCAATGAGGCAAGGGAACCTGCTTGGGGGAACGGTCCCGACCAGTCCTTGTGGATCCTCATCATTATGCCTTTAAGTGCAATCTCTATGAGGCGGTTCTAATGAGTGCAAGTATCCTAAGAGTGTTTTAATTAATACCCATATGCTAAGTCACCATACTGGTACAGTTAAAGTGAGTAAGCACTCATAGCACATTTCAGTAGAAAAGGGAATACAATCACAAAAATTAACTTGCACAGCAGTGCTAGCCAGTCTGCAAAAACGGAGTATCACGGTCAGCCTGCTCGGATTGATTAGTCAAATCCTGGTCAAAACTGTTTGTGTATGGCCATTTAATTGCATTTTCTGGTATATAATGCAATTTGAGTCTTTCCTCGAGAGAACCAGGCTTTAAAAATGATTTTAAGAAAAATTTAAAATTTAAACTAAAATTCAATAAAATTTTAAAATTTAAATTTAAATTTTTTCCAAAAATACTTTCAAATTATTTCTATTTTGATTCCTGATCTGTGTGCGAAATTTCATCTGAATTCATTGAAAAATGACTGTTTTACAAAGATTTTCGTTTTTTTCACCTTCTCTCTTCAAGAATCTGCAAATTTTCGAATTTTTAAATTTTGTCTCTATGACATATCAAACTCATATAGTTAAGCAAATAATCGTCCAAAAAGACTAACTCAGTCACCAAAAAGCGATACAAAAACAGGATTTCATATGTGACCCCCCTCACAAGCTGACACATGCAAAAGTTCAATTATTCAAACTAGTCTGATGAAAAAGTTCATAGTTTCAATTATTTCAACGAATCTCAATAACCCAAAAGCAATAAAGAAAGTTTAGGCATCTGTAAGAGTCATTAAAGGATAATCTCACATAAACTTTAGTTACAAAATTTAAAAACTGAAGCTAAAAAATCAAATTTTAAAGTGATTTTAAGCAAAATCACGAACAGTTTTGAATCACATTCAAATTTGCCCCCAAAACCAAGCTACGTTGCACCCAAGCATGCTGAAAACAGCAATTTATACCACTTACTTTGTGTCTGAAGTAGAGCAGCTTCACTGATGAGTGCCTGATGCTGGACGAAACACATTATTTCATTCTAATCATGATCTACACTGCTAGTTCTGAATGTGAAATATTCCGTAATTTACATGCTACCAAAATGGCCAGAGTGGGAAAGATTTGAGACCTAGGTCTAGATTTAATGCCCATATTATAATGGAAATTGTTCATCCTCTTTTTTTGATGAAACTATGTCCCAAATTTGAAATTTCTGAAAAGACTGTAAGTAAAGATTACTCATTAGAACGGCCTCGTCGAACGAGAAATATCAAAACCCGCTTAAGCACATAATACGTGTATCTGTGTGAAAGTGCTTCATTGGGGGTTAGGTAACTAAATGAGCTTTAATAACTGTGTTATATCATTATCTATGCGAAGCGGTTCTAATGAATAGCTTCATAAACAATTTTGAGTGTGAGGCGACTCTAATGAGTACCAAACAATACTACTGCTTGCGTGGTCGAAATAAGAACAAAATTTGATCTCGGGTGAAGCTGGGGGGGGGGGGCTGCAGTTGATTTGGTTAGCTGAAAAAGTTTAAGTTTGTGTTCAAATTAGAACAGCCTCGACCCGGCGAGTTGAACAGGCAAATACAATTGAATTTTATTGATCTAAGCAATGAGGCAAGGGAACCTGCTTGGGGGAACGGTCCCGACCAGTCCTTGTGGATCCTCATCATTATGCCTTTAAGTGCAATCTCTATGAGGCGGTTCTAATGAGTGCAAGTATCCTAAGAGTGTTTTAATTAATACCCATATGCTAAGTCACCATACTGGTACAGTTAAAGTGAGTAAGCACTCATAGCACATTTCAGTAGAAAAGGGAATACAATCACAAAAATTAACTTGCACAGCAGTGCTAGCCAGTCTGCAAAAACGGAGTATCACGGTCAGCCTGCTCGGATTGATTAGTCAAATCCTGGTCAAAACTGTTTGTGTATGGCCATTTAATTGCATTTTCTGGTATATAATGCAATTTGAGTCTTTCCTCGAGAGAACCAGGCTTTAAAAATGATTTTAAGAAAAATTTAAAATTTAAACTAAAATTCAATAAAATTTTAAAATTTAAATTTAAATTTTTTCCAAAAATACTTTCAAATTATTTCTATTTTGATTCCTGATCTGTGTGCGAAATTTCATCTGAATTCATTGAAAAATGACTGTTTTACAAAGATTTTCGTTTTTTTCACCTTCTCTCTTATAGGGTTCGGTGCACAATTAATCGGTCCCATTCAACTCCATGTAAAATGGCAGAATTCGAGCATCTGCAAATTTTTCCAGGACATTGCTTGGACCTTTTTCTGTCTGTGAGTGGCAAGATCTGTCATTCACCTATCAAAAAAGTGAAAAGACAACCTACCTTGATAATCTCGTTTTCTCAGCATTCTCCGTTCTTTGGGGAACGGTCAAAAAATCCGGGCTGAAATCCGACCCGCGTCAGACGTTACCTGGGGAGTGCGCCGGGGAGTCTGTGACAAAATAGTCCACACAAAGATGCATTTTTCTGCATCAGCCTGACAAATATAGACCAATGTTGAATCACATGTACATTTAAAGTCGAAATAAGCACCCATTTACGCCATAAAGGGCCCAAAAACGGCAAGTGCTAAATTTCTAAAGGTACTTTTTTCGTGGGCTACCAAACCGGAAGACTGTAATTGTGTACTAACACCTTCAAGAATCTGCAAATTTTCGAATTTTTAAATTTTGTCTCTATGACATATCAAACTCATATAGTTAAGCAAATAATCGTCCAAAAAGACTAACTCAGTCACCAAAAAGCGATACAAAAACAGGATTTCATATGTGACCCCCCTCACAAGCTGACACATGCAAAAGTTCAATTATTCAAACTAGTCTGATGAAAAAGTTCATAGTTTCAATTATTTCAACGAATCTCAATAACCCAAAAGCAATAAAGAAAGTTTAGGCATCTGTAAGAGTCATTAAAGGATAATTTCACATAAACTTTAGTTACAAAATTTAAAAACTGAAGCTAAAAAATCAAATTTTAAAGTGATTTTAAGCAAAATCACGAACAGTTTTGAATCACATTCAAATTTGCCCCCAAAACCAAGCTACGTTGCACCCAAGCATGCTGAAAACAGCAATTTATACCACTTACTTTGTGTCTGAAGTAGAGCAGCTTCACTGATGAGTGCTGATGCTGGACGAAACACATTATTTCATTCTAATCATGATCTACACTGCTAGTTCTGAATGTGAAATATTCCGTAATTTACATGCTACCAAAATGGCCAGAGTGGGAAAGATTTGAGACCTAGGTCTAGATTTAATGCCCATATTATAATGGAAATTGTTCATCCTCTTTTTTTGATGAAACTATGTCCCAAATTTGAAATTTCTGAAAAGACTGTAAGTAAAGATTACTCATTAGAACGGCCTCGTCGAACGAGAAATATCAAAACCCGCTTAAGCACATAATACGTGTATCTGTGTGAAAGTGCTTCATTGGGGGTTAGGTAACTAAATGAGCTTTAATAACTGTGTTATATCATTATCTATGCGAAGCGGTTCTAATGAATAGCTTCATAAACAATTTTGAGTGTGAGGCGACTCTAATGAGTACCAAACAATACTACTGCTTGCGTGGTCGAAATAAGAACAAAATTTGATCTCGGGTGAAGCTGGGGGGGGGGGGGGGCTGCAGTTGATTTGGTTAGCTGAAAAAGTTTAAGTTTGTGTTCAAATTAGAACAGCCTCGACCCGGCGAGTTGAACAGGCAAATACAATTGAATTTTATTTATCTAAGCAATGAGGCAAGGGAACCTGCTTGGGGGAACGGTCCCGACCAGTCCTTGTGGATCCTCATCATTATGCCTTTAAGTGCAATCTCTATGAGGCGGTTCTAATGAGTGCAAGTATCCTAAGAGTGTTTTAATTAATACCCATATGCTAAGTCACCATACTGGTACAGTTAAAGTGAGTAAGCACTCATAGCACATTTCAGTAGAAAAGGGAATACAATCACAAAAATTAACTTGCACAGCAGTGCTAGCCAGTCTGCAAAAACGGAGTATCACGGTCAGCCTGCTCGGATTGATTAGTCAAATCCTGGTCAAAACTGTTTGTGTATGGCCATTTAATTGCATTTTCTGGTATATAATGCAATTTGAGTCTTTCCTCGAGAGAACCAGGCTTTAAAAATGATTTTAAGAAAAATTTAAAATTTAAACTAAAATTCAATAAAATTTTAAAATTTAAATTTAAATTTTTTCCAAAAATACTTTCAAATTATTTCTATTTTGATTCCTGATCTGTGTGCGAAATTTCATCTGAATTCATTGAAAAATGACTGTTTTACAAAGATTTTCGTTTTTTTCACCTTCTCTCTTATAGGGTTCGGTGCACAATTAATCGGTCCCATTCAACTCCATGTAAAATGTCAGAATTCGAGCATCTGCAAATTTTTCCAGGACATTGCTTGGACCTTTTTCTGTCTGTGAGTGGCAAGATCTGTCATTCACCTATCAAAAAAGTGAAAAGACAACCTACCTTGATAATCTCGTTTTCTCAGCATTCTCCGTTCTTTGGGGAACGGTCAAAAAATCCGGGCTGAAATCCGACCCGCATCAGACGTTACCTGGGGAGTGCGCCGGGGAGTCTGTGACAAAATAGTCCACACAAAGATGCATTTTTCTGCATCAGCCTGACAAATATAGACCAATGTTGAATCACATGTACATTTAAAGTCGAATAAAGCACATATTTACGCCATAAAGGGCCCAAAAACGGCAAGTGCTAAATTTCTAAAGGTACTTTTTTCGTGGGCTACCAAACCGGAAGACTGTAATTGTGTACTAACACCTTCAAGAATCTGCAAATTTTCGAATTTTTAAATTTTGTCTCTATGACATATCAAACTCATATAGTTAAGCAAATAATCGTCCAAAAAGACTAACTCAGTCACCAAAAAGCGATACAAAAACAGGATTTCATATGTGACCCCCCTCACAAGCTGACACATGCAAAAGTTCAATTATTCAAACTAGTCTGATGAAAAAGTTCATAGTTTCAATTATTTCAACGAATCTCAATAACCCAAAAGCAATAAAGAAAGTTTAGGCATCTGTAAGAGTCATTAAAGGATAATCTCACATAAACTTTAGTTACAAAATTTAAAAACTGAAGCTAAAAAATCAAATTTTAAAGTGATTTTAAGCAAAATCACGAACAGTTTTGAATCACATTCAAATTTGCCCCCAAAACCAAGCTACGTTGCACCCAAGCATGCTGAAAACAGCAATTTATACCACTTACTTTGTGTCTGAAGTAGAGCAGCTTCACTGATGAGTGCCTGATGCTGGACGAAACACATTATTTCATTCTAATCATGATCTACACTGCTAGTTCTGAATGTGAAATATTCCGTAATTTACATGCTACCAAAATGGCCAGAGTGGGAAAGATTTGAGACCTAGGTCTAGATTTAATGCCCATATTATAATGGAAATTGTTCATCCTCTTTTTTTGATGAAACTATGTCCCAAATTTGAAATTTCTGAAAAGACTGTAAGTAAAGATTACTCATTAGAACGGCCTCGTCGAACGAGAAATATCAAAACCCGCTTAAGCACATAATACGTGTATCTGTGTGAAAGTGCTTCATTGGGGGTTAGGTAACTAAATGAGCTTTAATAACTGTGTTATATCATTATCTATGCAAAGCGGTTCTAATGAATAGCTTCATAAACAATTTTGAGTGTGAGGCGACTCTAATGAGTACCAAACAATACTACTGCTTGCGTGGTCGAAATAAGAACAAAATTTGATCTCGGGTGAAGCTGGTGGGGGGGGGGCTGCAGTTGATTTGGTTAGCTGAAAAAGTTTAAGTTTGTGTTCAAATTAGAACAGCCTCGACCCGGCGAGTTGAACAGGCAAATACAATTGAATTTTATTGATCTAAGCAATGAGGCAAGGGAACCTGCTTGGGGGAACGGTCCCGACCAGTCCTTGTGGATCCTCATCATTATGCCTTTAAGTGCAATCTCTATGAGGCGGTTCTAATGAGTGCAAGTATCCTAAGAGTGTTTTAATTAATACCCATATGCTAAGTCACCATACTGGTACAGTTAAAGTGAGTAAGCACTCATAGCACATTTCAGTAGAAAAGGGAATACAATCACAAAAATTAACTTGCACAGCAGTGCTAGCCAGTCTGCAAAAACGGAGTATCACGGTCAGCCTGCTCGGATTGATTAGTCAAATCCTGGTCAAAACTGTTTGTGTATGGCCATTTAATTGCATTTTCTGGTATATAATGCAATTTGAGTCTTTCCTCGAGAGAACCAGGCTTTAAAAATGATTTTAAGAAAAATTTAAAATTTAAACTAAAATTCAATAAAATTTTAAAATTTAAATTTAAATTTTTTCCAAAAATACTTTCAAATTATTTCTATTTTGATTCCTGATCTGTGTGCGAAATTTCATCTGAATTCATTGAAAAATGACTGTTTTACAAAGATTTTCGTTTTTTTCACCTTCTCTCTTATTCAAGAATCTGCAAATTTTCGAATTTTTAAATTTTGTCTCTATGACATATCAAACTCATATAGTTAAGCAAATAATCGTCCAAAAAGACTAACTCAGTCACCAAAAAGCGATACAAAAACAGGATTTCATATGTGACCCCCCTCACAAGCTGACACATGCAAAAGTTCAATTATTCAAACTAGTCTGATGAAAAAGTTCATAGTTTCAATTATTTCAACGAATCTCAATAACCCAAAAGCAATAAAGAAAGTTTAGGCATCTGTAAGAGTCATTAAAGGATAATCTCACATAAACTTTAGTTACAAAATTTAAAAACTGAAGCTAAAAAATCAAATTTTAAAGTGATTTTAAGCAAAATCACGAACAGTTTTGAATCACATTCAAATTTGCCCCCAAAACCAAGCTACGTTGCACCCAAGCATGCTGAAAACAGCAATTTATACCACTTACTTTGTGTCTGAAGTAGAGCAGCTTCACTGATGAGTGCTGATGCTGGACGAAACACATTATTTCATTCTAATCATGATCTACACTGCTAGTTCTGAATGTGAAATATTTCGTAATTTACATGCTACCAAAATGGCCAGAGTGGGAAAGATTTGAGACCTAGGTCTAGATTTAATGCCCATATTATAATGGAAATGTTCATCCTCTTTTTTTGATGAAACTATGTCCCAAATTTGAAATTTCTGAAAAGACTGTAAGTAAAGATTACTCATTAGAACGGCCTCGTCGAACAAGAAATATCAAAACCCGCTTAAGCACATAATACGTGTATCTGTGTGAAAGTGCTTCATTGGGGGTTAGGTAACTAAATGAGCTTTAATAACTGTGTTATATCATTATCTATGCGAAGCGGTTCTAATGAATAGCTTCATAAACAATTTTGAGTGTGAGGCGACTCTAATGAGTACCAAACAATACTACTGCTTGCGTGGTCGAAATAAGAACAAAATTTGATCTCGGGTGAACCTGGGGGGGGGGGGGGGCTGCAGTTGATTTGGTTAGCTGAAAAAGTTTAAGTTTGTGTTCAAATTAGAACAGCCTCGACCCGGCGAGTTGAACAGGCAAATACAATTGAATTTTATTGATCTAAGCAATGAGGCAAGGGAACCTGCTTGGGGGAACGGTCCCGACCAGTCCTTGTGGATCCTCATCATTATGCCTTTAAGTGCAATCTCTATGAGGCGGTTCTAATGAGTGCAAGTATCCTAAGAGTGTTTTAATTAATACCCATATGCTAAGTCACCATACTGGTACAGTTAAAGTGAGTAAGCACTCATAGCACATTTCAGTAGAAAAGGGAATACAATCACAAAAATTAACTTGCACAGCAGTGCTAGCCAGTCTGCAAAAACGGAGTATCACGGTCAGCCTGCTCGGATTGATTAGTCAAATCCTGGTCAAAACTGTTTGTGTATGGCCATTTAATTGCATTTTCTGGTATATAATGCAATTTGAGTCTTTCCTCGAGAGAACCAGGCTTTAAAAATGATTTTAAGAAAAATTTAAAATTTAAACTAAAATTCAATAAAATTTTAAAATTTAAATTTAAATTTTTTCCAAAAATACTTTCAAATTATTTCTATTTTGATTCCTGATCTGTGTGCGAAATTTCATCTGAATTCATTGAAAAATGACTGTTTTACAAAGATTTTCGTTTTTTTCACCTTCTCTCTTATAGGGTTCGGTGCACAATTAATCGGTCCCATTCAACTCCATGTAAAATGGCAGAATTCGAGCATCTGCAAATTTTTCCAGGACATTGCTTGGACCTTTTTCTGTCTGTGAGTGGCAAGATCTGTCATTCACCTATCAAAAAAGTGAAAAGACAACCTACCTTGATAATCTCGTTTTCTCAGCATTCTCCGTTCTTTGGGGAACGGTCAAAAAATCCGGGCTGAAATCCGACCCGCGTCAGACGTTACCTGGGGAGTGCGCCGGGGAGTCTGTGACAAAATAGTCCACACAAAGATGCATTTTTCTGCATCAGCCTGACAAATATAGACCAATGTTGAATCACATGTACATTTAAAGTCGAAATAAGCACCCATTTAGTCATAAAGGGCCCAAAAACGGCAAGTGCTAAATTTCTAAAGGTACTTTTTTCGTGGGCTACCAAACCGGAAGACTGTAATTGTGTACTAACACCTTCAAGAATCTGCAAATTTTCGAATTTTTAAATTTTGTCTCTATGACATATCAAACTCATATAGTTAAGCAAATAATCGTCCAAAAAGACTAACTCAGTCACCAAAAAGCGATACAAAAACAGGATTTCATATGTGACCCCCCTCACAAGCTGACACATGCAAAAGTTCAATTATTCAAACTAGTCTGATGAAAAAGTTCATAGTTTCAATTATTTCAACGAATCTCAATAACCCAAAAGCAATAAAGAAAGTTTAGGCATCTGTAAGAGTCATTAAAGGATAATCTCACATAAACTTTAGTTACAAAATTTAAAAACTGAAGCTAAAAAATCAAATTTTAAAGTGATTTTAAGCAAAATCACGAACAGTTTTGAATCACATTCAAATTTGCCCCCAAAACCAAGCTACGTTGCACCCAAGCATGCTGAAAACAGCAATTTATACCACTTACTTTGTGTCTGAAGTAGAGCAGCTTCACTGATGAGTGCTGATGCTGGACGAAACACATTATTTCATTCTAATCATGATCTACACTGCTAGTTCTGAATGTGAAATATTCCGTAATTTACATGCTACCAAAATGGCCAGAGTGGGAAAGATTTGAGACCTAGGTCTAGATTTAATGCCCATATTATAATGGAAATTGTTCATCCTCTTTTTTTGATGAAACTATGTCCCAAATTTGAAATTTCTGAAAAGACTGTAAGTAAAGATTACTCATTAGAACGGCCTCGTCGAACGAGAAATATCAAAACCCGCTTAAGCACATAATACGTGTATCTGTGTGAAAGTGCTTCATTGGGGGTTAGGTAACTAAATGAGCTTTAATAACTGTGTTATATCATTATCTATGCGAAGCGGTTCTAATGAATAGCTTCATAAACAATTTTGAGTGTGAGGCGACTCTAATGAGTACCAAACAATACTACTGCTTGCGTGGTCGAAATAAGAACAAAATTTGATCTCGGGTGAAGCTGGGGGGGGGGGGGGGGGCTGCAGTTGATTTGGTTAGCTGAAAAAGTTTAAGTTTGTGTTCAAATTAGAACAGCCTCGACCCGGCGAGTTGAACAGGCAAATACAATTGAATTTTATTTATCTAAGCAATGAGGCAAGGGAACCTGCTTGGGGGAACGGTCCCGACCAGTCCTTGTGGATCCTCATCATTATGCCTTTAAGTGCAATCTCTATGAGGCGGTTCTAATGAGTGCAAGTATCCTAAGAGTGTTTTAATTAATACCCATATGCTAAGTCACCATACTGGTACAGTTAAAGTGAGTAAGCACTCATAGCACATTTCAGTAGAAAAGGGAATACAATCACAAAAATTAACTTGCACAGCAGTGCTAGCCAGTCTGCAAAAACGGAGTATCACGGTCAGCCTGCTCGGATTGATTAGTCAAATCCTGGTCAAAACTGTTTGTGTATGGCCATTTAATTGCATTTTCTGGTATATAATGCAATTTGAGTCTTTCCTCGAGAGAACCAGGCTTTAAAAATGATTTTAAGAAAAATTTAAAATTTAAACTAAAATTCAATAAAATTTTAAAATTTAAATTTAAATTTTTTCCAAAAATACTTTCAAATTATTTCTATTTTGATTCCTGATCTGTGTGCGAAATTTCATCTGAATTCATTGAAAAATGACTGTTTTACAAAGATTTTCGTTTTTTTCACCTTCTCTCTTATAGGGTTCGGTGCACAATTAATCGGTCCCATTCAACTCCATGTAAAATGGCAGAATTCGAGCATCTGCAAATTTTTCCAGGACATTGCTTGGACCTTTTTCTGTCTGTGAGTGGCAAGATCTGTCATTCACCTATCAAAAAAGTGAAAAGACAACCTACCTTGATAATCTCGTTTTCTCAGCATTCTCCGTTCTTTGGGGAACGGTCAAAAAATCCGGGCTGAAATCCGACCCGCATCAGACGTTACCTGGGGAGTGCGCCGGGGAGTCTGTGACAAAATAGTCCACACAAAGATGCATTTTTCTGCATCAGCCTGACAAATATAGACCAATGTTGAATCACATGTACATTTAAAGTCGAATAAAGCACATATTTACGCCATAAAGGGCCCAAAAACGGCAAGTGCTAAATTTCTAAAGGTACTTTTTTCGTGGGCTACCAAACCGGAAGACTGTAATTGTGTACTAACACCTTCAAGAATCTGCAAATTTTCGAATTTTTAAATTTTGTCTCTATGACATATCAAACTCATATAGTTAAGCAAATAATCGTCCAAAAAGACTAACTCAGTCACCAAAAAGCGATACAAAAACAGGATTTCATATGTGACCCCCCTCACAAGCTGACACATGCAAAAGTTCAATTATTCAAACTAGTCTGATGAAAAAGTTCATAGTTTCAATTATTTCAACGAATCTCAATAACCCAAAAGCAATAAAGAAAGTTTAGGCATCTGTAAGAGTCATTAAAGGATAATCTCACATAAACTTTAGTTACAAAATTTAAAAACTGAAGCTAAAAAATCAAATTTTAAAGTGATTTTAAGCAAAATCACGAACAGTTTTGAATCACATTCAAATTTGCCCCCAAAACCAAGCTACGTTGCACCCAAGCATGCTGAAAACAGCAATTTATACCACTTACTTTGTGTCTGAAGTAGAGCAGCTTCACTGATGAGTGCCTGATGCTGGACGAAACACATTATTTCATTCTAATCATGATCTACACTGCTAGTTCTGAATGTGAAATATTCCGTAATTTACATGCTACCAAAATGGCCAGAGTGGGAAAGATTTGAGACCTAGGTCTAGATTTAATGCCCATATTATAATGGAAATTGTTCATCCTCTTTTTTTGATGAAACTATGTCCCAAATTTGAAATTTCTGAAAAGACTGTAAGTAAAGATTACTCATTAGAACGGCCTCGTCGAACGAGAAATATCAAAACCCGCTTAAGCACATAATACGTGTATCTGTGTGAAAGTGCTTCTTGGGGGGTTAGGTAACTAAATGAGCTTTAATAACTGTGTTATATCATTATCTATGCAAAGCGGTTCTAATGAATAGCTTCATAAACAATTTTGAGTGTGAGGCGACTCTAATGAGTACCAAACAATACTACTGCTTGCGTGGTCGAAATAAGAACAAAATTTGATCTCGGGTGAAGCTGGTGGGGGGGGGCTGCAGTTGATTTGGTTAGCTGAAAAAGTTTAAGTTTGTGTTCAAATTAGAACAGCCTCGACCCGGCGAGTTGAACAGGCAAATACAATTGAATTTTATTGATCTAAGCAATGAGGCAAGGGAACCTGCTTGGGGGAACGGTCCCGACCAGTCCTTGTGGATCCTCATCATTATGCCTTTAAGTGCAATCTCTATGAGGCGGTTCTAATGAGTGCAAGTATCCTAAGAGTGTTTTAATTAATACCCATATGCTAAGTCACCATACTGGTACAGTTAAAGTGAGTAAGCACTCATAGCACATTTCAGTAGAAAAGGGAATACAATCACAAAAATTAACTTGCACAGCAGTGCTAGCCAGTCTGCAAAAACGGAGTATCACGGTCAGCCTGCTCGGATTGATTAGTCAAATCCTGGTCAAAACTGTTTGTGTATGGCCATTTAATTGCATTTTCTGGTATATAATGCAATTTGAGTCTTTCCTCGAGAGAACCAGGCTTTAAAAATGATTTTAAGAAAAATTTAAAATTTAAACTAAAATTCAATAAAATTTTAAAATTTAAATTTAAATTTTTTCCAAAAATACTTTCAAATTATTTCTATTTTGATTCCTGATCTGTGTGCGAAATTTCATCTGAATTCATTGAAAAATGACTGTTTTACAAAGATTTTCGTTTTTTTCACCTTCTCTCTTATTCAAGAATCTGCAAATTTTCGAATTTTTAAATTTTGTCTCTATGACATATCAAACTCATATAGTTAAGCAAATAATCGTCCAAAAAGACTAACTCAGTCACCAAAAAGCGATACAAAAACAGGATTTCATATGTGACCCCCCTCACAAGCTGACACATGCAAAAGTTCAATTATTCAAACTAGTCTGATGAAAAAGTTCATAGTTTCAATTATTTCAACGAATCTCAATAACCCAAAAGCAATAAAGAAAGTTTAGGCATCTGTAAGAGTCATTAAAGGATAATCTCACATAAACTTTAGTTACAAAATTTAAAAACTGAAGCTAAAAAATCAAATTTTAAAGTGATTTTAAGCAAAATCACGAACAGTTTTGAATCACATTCAAATTTGCCCCCAAAACCAAGCTACGTTGCACCCAAGCATGCTGAAAACAGCAATTTATACCACTTACTTTGTGTCTGAAGTAGAGCAGCTTCACTGATGAGTGCCTGATGCTGGACGAAACACATTATTTCATTCTAATCATGATCTACACTGCTAGTTCTGAATGTGAAATATTCCGTAATTTACATGCTACCAAAATGGCCAGAGTGGGAAAGATTTGAGACCTAGGTCTAGATTTAATGCCCATATTATAATGGAAATTGTTCATCCTCTTTTTTTGATGAAACTATGTCCCAAATTTGAAATTTCTGAAAAGACTGTAAGTAAAGATTACTCATTAGAACGGCCTCGTCGAACGAGAAATATCAAAACCCGCTTAAGCACATAATACGTGTATCTGTGTGAAAGTGCTTCATTGGGGGTTAGGTAACTAAATGAGCTTTAATAACTGTGTTATATCATTATCTATGCGAAGCGGTTCTAATGAATAGCTTCATAAACAATTTTGAGTGTGAGGCGACTCTAATGAGTACCAAACAATACTACTGCTTGCGTGGTCGAAATAAGAACAAAATTTGATCTCGGGTGAAGCTGGGGGGGGGGGGCTGCAGTTGATTTGGTTAGCTGAAAAAGTTTAAGTTTGTGTTCAAATTAGAACAGCCTCGACCCGGCGAGTTGAACAGGCAAATACAATTGAATTTTATTGATCTAAGCAATGAGGCAAGGGAACCTGCTTGGGGGAACGGTCCCGACCAGTCCTTGTGGATCCTCATCATTATGCCTTTAAGTGCAATCTCTATGAGGCGGTTCTAATGAGTGCAAGTATCCTAAGAGTGTTTTAATTAATACCCATATGCTAAGTCACCATACTGGTACAGTTAAAGTGAGTAAGCACTCATAGCACATTTCAGTAGAAAAGGGAATACAATCACAAAAATTAACTTGCACAGCAGTGCTAGCCAGTCTGCAAAAACGGAGTATCACGGTCAGCCTGCTCGGATTGATTAGTCAAATCCTGGTCAAAACTGTTTGTGTATGGCCATTTAATTGCATTTTCTGGTATATAATGCAATTTGAGTCTTTCCTCGAGAGAACCAGGCTTTAAAAATGATTTTAAGAAAAATTTAAAATTTAAACTAAAATTCAATAAAATTTTAAAATTTAAATTTAAATTTTTTCCAAAAATACTTTCAAATTATTTCTATTTTGATTCCTGATCTGTGTGCGAAATTTCATCTGAATTCATTGAAAAATGACTGTTTTACAAAGATTTTCGTTTTTTTCACCTTCTCTCTTCAAGAATCTGCAAATTTTCGAATTTTTAAATTTTGTCTCTATGACATATCAAACTCATATAGTTAAGCAAATAATCGTCCAAAAAGACTAACTCAGTCACCAAAAAGCGATACAAAAACAGGATTTCATATGTGACCCCCCTCACAAGCTGACACATGCAAAAGTTCAATTATTCAAACTAGTCTGATGAAAAAGTTCATAGTTTCAATTATTTCAACGAATCTCAATAACCCAAAAGCAATAAAGAAAGTTTAGGCATCTGTAAGAGTCATTAAAGGATAATCTCACATAAACTTTAGTTACAAAATTTAAAAACTGAAGCTAAAAAATCAAATTTTAAAGTGATTTTAAGCAAAATCACGAACAGTTTTGAATCACATTCAAATTTGCCCCCAAAACCAAGCTACGTTGCACCCAAGCATGCTGAAAACAGCAATTTATACCACTTACTTTGTGTCTGAAGTAGAGCAGCTTCACTGATGAGTGCCTGATGCTGGACGAAACACATTATTTCATTCTAATCATGATCTACACTGCTAGTTCTGAATGTGAAATATTCCGTAATTTACATGCTACCAAAATGGCCAGAGTGGGAAAGATTTGAGACCTAGGTCTAGATTTAATGCCCATATTATAATGGAAATTGTTCATCCTCTTTTTTTGATGAAACTATGTCCCAAATTTGAAATTTCTGAAAAGACTGTAAGTAAAGATTACTCATTAGAACGGCCTCGTCGAACGAGAAATATCAAAACCCGCTTAAGCACATAATACGTGTATCTGTGTGAAAGTGCTTCATTGGGGGTTAGGTAACTAAATGAGCTTTAATAACTGTGTTATATCATTATCTATGCGAAGCGGTTCTAATGAATAGCTTCATAAACAATTTTGAGTGTGAGGCGACTCTAATGAGTACCAAACAATACTACTGCTTGCGTGGTCGAAATAAGAACAAAATTTGATCTCGGGTGAAGCTGGGGGGGGGGCTGCAGTTGATTTGGTTAGCTGAAAAAGTTTAAGTTTGTGTTCAAATTAGAACAGCCTCGACCCGGCGAGTTGAACAGGCAAATACAATTGAATTTTATTGATCTAAGCAATGAGGCAAGGGAACCTGCTTGGGGGAACGGTCCCGACCAGTCCTTGTGGATCCTCATCATTATGCCTTTAAGTGCAATCTCTATGAGGCGGTTCTAATGAGTGCAAGTATCCTAAGAGTGTTTTAATTAATACCCATATGCTAAGTCACCATACTGGTACAGTTAAAGTGAGTAAGCACTCATAGCACATTTCAGTAGAAAAGGGAATACAATCACAAAAATTAACTTGCACAGCAGTGCTAGCCAGTCTGCAAAAACGGAGTATCACGGTCAGCCTGCTCGGATTGATTAGTCAAATCCTGGTCAAAACTGTTTGTGTATGGCCATTTAATTGCATTTTCTGGTATATAATGCAATTTGAGTCTTTCCTCGAGAGAACCAGGCTTTAAAAATGATTTTAAGAAAAATTTAAAATTTAAACTAAAATTCAATAAAATTTTAAAATTTAAATTTTTTCCAAAAATACTTTAAAATTATTTCTATTTTGATTCCTGATCTGTGTGCGAAATTTCATCTGAATTCATTGAAAAATGACTGTTTTACAAAGATTTTCGTTTTTTTCACCTTCTCTCTTATAGGGTTCGGTGCACAATTAATCGGTCCCATTCAACTCCATGTAAAATGGCAGAATTCGAGCATCTGCAAATTTTTCCAGGACATTGCTTGGACCTTTTTCTGTCTGTGAGTGGCAAGATCTGTCATTCACCTATCAAAAAAGTGAAAAGACAACCTACCTTGATAATCTCGTTTTCTCAGCATTCTCCGTTCTTTGGGGAACGGTCAAAAAATCCGGGCTGAAATCCGACCCGCGTCAGACGTTACCTCGGGAGTGCGCCGGGGAGTCTGTGACAAAATAGTCCACACAAAGATGCATTTTTCTGCATCAGCCTGACAAATATAGACCAATGTTGAATCACATGTACATTTAAAGTCGAATAAAGCACCCATTTACGCCATAAAGGGCCCAAAAACGGCAAGTGCTAAATTTCTAAAGGTACTTTTTTCGTGGGCTACCAAACCGGAAGACTGTAATTGTGTACTAACACCTTCAAGAATCTGCAAATTTTCGAATTTTTAAATTTTGTCTCTATGACATATCAAACTCATATAGTTAAGCAAATAATCGTCCAAAAAGACTAACTCAGTCACCAAAAAGCGATACAAAAACAGGATTTCATATGTGACCCCCCTCACAAGCTGACACATGCAAAAGTTCAATTATTCAAACTAGTCTGATGAAAAAGTTCATAGTTTCAATTATTTCAACGAATCTCAATAACCCAAAAGCAATAAAGAAAGTTTAGGCATCTGTAAGAGTCATTAAAGGATAATCTCACATAAACTTTAGTTACAAAATTTAAAAACTGAAGCTAAAAAATCAAATTTTAAAGTGATTTTAAGCAAAATCACGAACAGTTTTGAATCACATTCAAATTTGCCCCCAAAACCAAGCTACGTTGCACCCAAGCATGCTGAAAACAGCAATTTATACCACTTACTTTGTGTCTGAAGTAGAGCAGCTTCACTGATGAGTGCTGATGCTGGACGAAACACATTATTTCATTCTAATCATGATCTACACTGCTAGTTCTGAATGTGAAATATTCCGTAATTTACATGCTACCAAAATGGCCAGAGTGGGAAAGATTTGAGACCTAGGTCTAGATTTAATGCCCATATTATAATGGAAATTGTTCATCCTCTTTTTTTGATGAAACTATGTCCCAAATTTGAAATTTCTGAAAAGACTGTAAGTAAAGATTACTCATTAGAACGGCCTCGTCGAACGAGAAATATCAAAACCCGCTTAAGCACATAATACGTGTATCTGTGTGAAAGTGCTTCATTGGGGGTTAGGTAACTAAATGAGCTTTAATAACTGTGTTATATCATTATCTATGCGAAGCGGTTCTAATGAATAGCTTCATAAACAATTTTGAGTGTGAGGCGACTCTAATGAGTACCAAACAATACTACTGCTTGCGTGGTCGAAATAAGAACAAAATTTGATCTCGGGTGAAGCTGGGGGGGGGGGGGGGGCTGCAGTTGATTTGGTTAGCTGAAAAAGTTTAAGTTTGTGTTCAAATTAGAACAGCCTCGACCCGGCGAGTTGAACAGGCAAATACAATTGAATTTTATTGATCTAAGCAATGAGGCAAGGGAACCTGCTTGGGGGAACGGTCCCGACCAGTCCTTGTGGATCCTCATCATTATGCCTTTAAGTGCAATCTCTATGAGGCGGTTCTAATGAGTGCAAGTATCCTAAGAGTGTTTTAATTAATACCCATATGCTAAGTCACCATACTGGTACAGTTAAAGTGAGTAAGCACTCATAGCACATTTCAGTAGAAAAGGGAATACAATCACAAAAATTAACTTGCACAGCAGTGCTAGCCAGTCTGCAAAAACGGAGTATCACGGTCAGCCTGCTCGGATTGATTAGTCAAATCCTGGTCAAAACTGTTTGTGTATGGCCATTTAATTGCATTTTCTGGTATATAATGCAATTTGAGTCTTTCCTCGAGAGAACCAGGCTTTAAAAATGATTTTAAGAAAAATTTAAAATTTAAACTAAAATTCAATAAAATTTTAAAATTTAAATTTAAATTTTTTCCAAAAATACTTTCAAATTATTTCTATTTTGATTCCTGATCTGTGTGCGAAATTTCATCTGAATTCATTGAAAAATGACTGTTTTACAAAGATTTTCGTTTTTTTCACCTTCTCTCTTATAGGGTTCGGTGCACAATTAATCGGTCCCATTCAACTCCATGTAAAATGGCAGAATTCGAGCATCTGCAAATTTTTCCAGGACATTGCTTGGACCTTTTTCTGTCTGTGAGTGGCAAGATCTGTCATTCACCTATCAAAAAAGTGAAAAGACAACCTACCTTGATAATCTCGTTTTCTCAGCATTCTCCGTTCTTTGGGGAACGGTCAAAAAATCCGGGCTGAAATCCGACCCGCGTCAGACGTTACCTGGGGAGTGCGCCGGGGAGTCTGTGACAAAATAGTCCACACAAAGATGCATTTTTCTGCATCAGCCTGACAAATATAGACCAATGTTGAATCACATGTACATTTAAAGTCGAATAAAGCACCCATTTACGCCATAAAGGGCCCAAAAACGGCAAGTGCTAAATTTCTAAAGGTACTTTTTTCGTGGGCTACCAAACCGGAAGACTGTAATTGTGTACTAACACCTTCAAGAATCTGCAAATTTTCGAATTTTTAAATTTTGTCTCTATGACATATCAAACTCATATAGTTAAGCAAATAATCGTCCAAAAAGACTAACTCAGTCACCAAAAAGCGATACAAAAACAGGATTTCATATGTGACCCCCCTCACAAGCTGACACATGCAAAAGTTCAATTATTCAAACTAGTCTGATGAAAAAGTTCATAGTTTCAATTATTTCAACGAATCTCAATAACCCAAAAGCAATAAAGAAAGTTTAGGCATCTGTAAGAGTCATTAAAGGATAATCTCACATAAACTTTAGTTACAAAATTTAAAAACTGAAGCTAAAAAATCAAATTTTAAAGTGATTTTAAGCAAAATCACGAACAGTTTTGAATCACATTCAAATTTGCCCCCAAAACCAAGCTACGTTGCACCCAAGCATGCTGAAAACAGCAATTTATACCACTTACTTTGTGTCTGAAGTAGAGCAGCTTCACTGATGAGTGCTGATGCTGGACGAAACACATTATTTCATTCTAATCATGATCTACACTGCTAGTTCTGAATGTGAAATATTCCGTAATTTACATGCTACCAAAATGGCCAGAGTGGGAAAGATTTGAGACCTAGGTCTAGATTTAATGCCCATATTATAATGGAAATTGTTCATCCTCTTTTTTTGATGAAACTATGTCCCAAATTTGAAATTTCTGAAAAGACTGTAAGTAAAGATTACTCATTAGAACGGCCTCGTCGAACGAGAAATATCAAAACCCGCTTAAGCACATAATACGTGTATCTGTGTGAAAGTGCTTCATTGGGGGTTAGGTAACTAAATGAGCTTTAATAACTGTGTTATATCATTATCTATGCGAAGCGGTTCTAATGAATAGCTTCATAAACAATTTTGAGTGTGAGGCGACTCTAATGAGTACCAAACAATACTACTGCTTGCGTGGTCGAAATAAGAACAAAATTTGATCTCGGGTGAAGCTGGGGGGGGGGGGGGGCTGCAGTTGATTTGGTTAGCTGAAAAAGTTTAAGTTTGTGTTCAAATTAGAACAGCCTCGACCCGGCGAGTTGAACAGGCAAATACAATTGAATTTTATTGATCTAAGCAATGAGGCAAGGGAACCTGCTTGGGGGAACGGTCCCGACCAGTCCTTGTGGATCCTCATCATTATGCCTTTAAGTGCAATCTCTATGAGGCGGTTCTAATGAGTGCAAGTATCCTAAGAGTGTTTTAATTAATACCCATATGCTAAGTCACCATACTGGTACAGTTAAAGTGAGTAAGCACTCATAGCACATTTCAGTAGAAAAGGGAATACAATCACAAAAATTAACTTGCACAGCAGTGCTAGCCAGTCTGCAAAAACGGAGTATCACGGTCAGCCTGCTCGGATTGATTAGTCAAATCCTGGTCAAAACTGTTTGTGTATGGCCATTTAATTGCATTTTCTGGTATATAATGCAATTTGAGTCTTTCCTCGAGAGAACCAGGCTTTAAAAATGATTTTAAGAAAAATTTAAAATTTAAACTAAAATTCAATAAAATTTTAAAATTTAAATTTAAATTTTTTCCAAAAATACTTTCAAATTATTTCTATTTTGATTCCTGATCTGTGTGCGAAATTTCATCTGAATTCATTGAAAAATGACTGTTTTACAAAGATTTTCGTTTTTTTCACCTTCTCTCTTATAGGGTTCGGTGCACAATTAATCGGTCCCATTCAACTCCATGTAAAATGGCGGAATTCGAGCATCTGCAAATTTTTCCAGGACATTGCTTGGACCTTTTTCTGTCTGTGAGTGGCAAGATCTGTCATTCACCTATCAAAAAAGTGAAAAGACAACCTACCTTGATAATCTCGTTTTCTCAGCATTCTCCGTTCTTTGGGGAACGGTCAAAAAATCCGGGCTGAAATCCGACCCGCGTCAGACGTTACCTGGGGAGTGCGCCGGGGAGTCTGTGACAAAATAGTCCACACAAAGATGCATTTTTCTGCATCAGCCTGACAAATATAGACCAATGTTGAATCACATGTACATTTAAAGTCGAATAAAGCACCCATTTACGTCATAAAGGGCCCAAAAACGGCAAGTGCTAAATTTCTAAAGGTACTATTTTCGTGGGCTACCAAACCGGAAGACTGTAATTGTGTACTAACACCTCGTGCGTAACCAGTAGTCGGAAAAATGCGTGTATTTAGGTACATGTACACGTTTCGATTTATATTGTTAGCGATACAAACAATAAACATTCGAACAAGGTAAGAAAAGCCATTTTATCTATCATTTTATTTCGTTTTATTCCATGATTTTAACGGTTTCCTTCTTTGCATTTTGCTTTGTTAAAAAACGACTTGCTCACAATCAATGCCGTTCTGTGTCGAAAACGAGCTTAAATGCCAGTTTGCATGGTTTTAGTGGAATTGGCAATCCCATGTATACATGATTACATTGTTGTAACTGTAACAGTTACTAAGATCTATGGAATAAATTCATTTTAGTAAGTGGGCCCTCGCAATTACAACTGTACCAACAACTCTCACATCACGATTTCCGACAACTGGTTACGCACGAGTGCTGTAATTCATAATGTATAAGGCGAGAGCTAGGAGGAACGGGTACAGGGTGTTTATTTCAGTTTACATACTGTGAAGTCTGTGTATTTGCAAAGACACGTCTAATCCTTCGTTTCTCAACAATGTGATAATTAACATTATTATAAAATCCATAAATAAACACATTCTGATTGGCCAAGATGCATATCCACTCGAGTCAATAAAACTACATATTGCATGGTTTGCCGGACGTGACGTTGCAAAGCAAATGGCACGAGGTAGTATTACATGGCTTACGGGAAGTGACGTCAGAACGTCAAGTAATTTCGCATGATCCATCCGTAACGTCGATGGTTTTAATGGTATAAAATGACAGGAAATGCATAACATACATTTATTTTATAATAAAACAATTGTTGACTTATGTTTCGGTAGACATGGGGTGTTATTGAACAGTAAACTTAATCATATTGACCTCCGCTCCGCGTCGGTCAATATGACGTTTACTGTTCAATAACACTCCATGTCCACCTCAACATAAGTCAATAATTGTATAATATCTCCTATGCCGGTGTAACAGTTTATCTTGCCCCCCTGGACAGCTTGCCCCCCGGGGGGCAAGCTGTCCCGGGATATCTTGCCCCCCACCCTGTTTATCTTCACCCCCGGGGGGCAAGCTGTCCAGGCCGGTTTATCTTGCCCCCGGCCAACACAAGTAAAAATATATGTATATTATTTTGTTATTTTTCTGTATCATTTTAATGAATTCAGGTCCTATACAAGTCTTAAAGTGAGAAATTGGTGCCTGTGGGGTTAATATTGGTAAAACTTTAACATCATCTTGAATAAAAATATCAAGATTAAGTGATTTTAAGCTTAATTATTTTGCTAATACTACTTATTTTAAACTATCTGAATGTGATGATGTATCAATTGTAAACATAATTCAAGTCAAATTCAGCTGTTTTCTTTGTCGGATTGTTCTGTATGCTTAGTTGCAGGGGCGGGGGTAAGCTGTCCAGGCCAGTTTATCTTGCCCCCCACCCACTTGGGTATCAAAGTAAAATTATTTTGCTAATTCTACTTATTTTAAACTATCTGAATGTGAAGATGTATCAATTATAAACATAATTCAAGTGAAATTCAGCTGTTTTCTTTGTCGGATTGTTCCGTATACTTAGTGACAGGGGTGGGGGGTAAGCTGTCCAGGCCAGTTTATCTTGACCCCACCCACCTGGGCATCAAAGTAAAAGTATTGTGCCTATACTACTTATTTAAAACTATCTGAATGTGAAGATGTATCAATCATAAACATAATTCAAGTCAAATTCAGCTGTCTTCTTTGTCAGATTGTTCTGTATACTTAGTTGTAGGGGTGGGGGGTAAGCTGTCCAGGCCAGTTTATCTTGACCCCCACCCACCTGAGTATCAAAGTAAAAGTATTGTGCCTATTCTACTTATTTTAAACTATCTGAATGTGAAGATGTATCAATAATAAACATAATTCAAGTCAAATTCAGCTGTTTTCTATGTCAGATTGTTCTGTATGCTTAGTTGCAGGGGTGGGGGGTAAGCTGTCCAGGCCAGTTTATCTTGCCCCCCACCCACTTGGGTATCAAAGTAAAAGTATTGTGCCTATTTTTCTTATTTTAAACTATCTGAATGTGAAGATGTATCAATAATAAACATAATTCAAGTCAAATTAAGCTGTCTTCTTTGTCAGATTGTTCTGTATGTTAGTTGCAGGGGTGGGGGGTAAGTTGTCCAGGCCAGTATATCTTGACCCCCACCCACCTGAGTATCAAAGTAAAATTATTTTGCTAATTCTACTTATTTTAATCTATCTGATTGTGAAGATGTATCAATCTAAAACATAATTCAAGTCAAATTCAGCAGATTTCTTTGTCGGATTGTTCTGTATGCATAGTTGCAGGGGTGGGGGGTAAAGTGTCCAGGCCAGTTTATCTTGCCCCCCACCCTTTCTGGGTATCAAAGTAAAGTTATTAGGCTATTTTTTCTTATTTTAAACTATCGGATTGTGAAGATGTATCAATTATAAACATAATTTAAGTCAAAATCTGCCGTTTTCTTTGTCGCAATGTTCGTTATGCTTAGTTGCATGGGTGTGGGGTAAGCTGTCCAGGCCAGTTTATCTTGCCCCCACCCACCTTGGTATCAAAGTAAAAGTATTGTGCCAATTCTTCTTATTTTAAACTATCTGAATGTGAAGATGTATCAATAATAAACATAATTCAAGTCAAATTCAGCTGTTTTCTTTGTGGGATTGTTCTGTATGCTTAGTTGCAGGGGTGGGGGGTAAGCTGTCCAGGCCAGTTTATCTTGCCCCCCACCCACTTGGGTATCAAAGTAAAATTAGTTTGCTAATTCGACTTATTTTAATCTATCTGATTGTGAAGATGTATCAATTATAAACATAATTCAAGTCAAATTCAGCTGATTTCCTCGTTGGATTGTTCCGTATACTAAGTTACAGGGGTGGGGGGTAAGCTGTCCAGGCCAGTTAATCTTGACCCCCACCCACCTGAGTATCAAAGTAAAATTTTTTTGCTAAGTTTTCTCATTTTACATTATCTGAATGTGATGATGTATAAATAATAAACATAATTCAAGTGAAATTCAGCTGTTTTCTTTGTCGGATTGTTCTGTATGCTTAGTTGCAGGGGTGGGGGGTAAGCTGTCCAGACCAGTTTATCTTGACCCCCACCCACCTGAGTATCAAAGTACAATTATTTTGCTAAGTTTTCTTATTTTAAACTATCTGATTGTGAAGATGTATCAATTATAAACATAATTTAAGTCAAAATCTGCCGTTTTCTTTGTCACATTGTTCGGTATGCTTAGTTTCAGGGGTGGGGGGCAAGCTGTCCAGGCCAGTTTATCTTACCCCCCATCCACCTGAGTATCAAAGTAAAATTTTTTTGCCAAGTTTTCTCATTTTAAACTATCTGAAGGGAGCGCAGTGGCTCAGTGGTAGAGTGCTTGACTCGAGACCGAAGGGCCGCGGGTTCGAGCCTCACCGGCGTCACTGCGTTGTGGTCCTTGAGCAAGACACATTTATCCTAGCTTAGTACTGGTTCAACCCAGGAAGACCGTCCCGCATAACTGAAAGATTGTTGAGTGGACGTAAAGAATCAAATCAAACAAACAAAAACTATCTGAATGTGATGATGTATCAATTATAAACATAATTCAAGTGAAATTCAGCCTTTTTCTTTGTCGGATTGTTCTGTATACGTAGTTGCATGGGTGGGGGGTAAGCTGTCCAGGCCAGTTTATCTTGCCCCCCACCCACCTTGGTATCAAAGTAAAAGTATTGTGCCTATTCTTCTTATTTTAAACTATCTGAATGTGAAGATGTATCAATAATAAACATAATTCAAGTCAAATTCAGCTGTTTTCTTTGTCAGATTGTTCTGTATGCTTAGTTGTAGGGGTGGGGGGTAAGCTGTCCAGGCCAGTTTATCTTGACCCCCACCCACTTGGGTATCAAAGTAAAAGTATTGTGCCTATTTTTCTTATTTTAAACTATCTGAATGTAAAGATGTATCAATAATAAACATAATTCAAGTCAAATTCAGCTGTTTTCTTTGTCAGGTTGTTCTGTATGCTTAGTTGCATGGGTGGGGGGTAAGCTGTCCAGGCCAGTTTATCTTGACCCCCACCCTCTTGGGTATCAAAGTAAAAGTATTGTGCCTATTTTTCTTATTTTAAACTATCTGAATGTAAAGATGTATCAATAATAAACATAATTCACGTCAAATTCAGCTGTTTTCTTTGTCAGGTTGTTCTGTATGCTTAGTTGCAGGGGTGGGGGTAAGCTGTCCAGGCCAGTTTATCTTGCCCCCCACCCACTTGGGTATCAAAGTAAAATTATTTTGCTAATTCTACTTATTTTAAACTATCTGAATGTGAAGATGTATCAATTATAAACATAATTCAAGTGAAATTCAGCTGTTTTCTTTGTCGGATTGTTCCGTATACTTAGTGACAGGGGTGGGGGGTAAGCTGTCCAGGCCAGTTTATCTTGACCCCACCCACCTGGGCATCAAAGTAAAAGTATTGTGCCTATACTACTTATTTAAAACTATCTGAATGTGAAGATGTATCAATCATAAACATAATTCAAGTCAAATTCAGCTGTCTTCTTTGTCAGATTGTTCTGTATACTTAGTTGTAGGGGTGGGGGGTAAGCTGTCCAGGCCAGTTTATCTTGACCCCCACCCACCTGAGTATCAAAGTAAAAGTATTGTGCCTATTCTACTTATTTTAAACTATCTGAATGTGAAGATGTATCAATAATAAACATAATTCAAGTCAAATTCAGCTGTTTTCTATGTCAGATTGTTCTGTATGCTTAGTTGCAGGGGTGGGGGGTAAGCTGTCCAGGCCAGTTTATCTTGCCCCCCACCCACTTGGGTATCAAAGTAAAAGTATTGTGCCTATTTTTCTTATTTTAAACTATCTGAATGTGAAGATGTATCAATAATAAACATAATTCAAGTCAAATTAAGCTGTCTTCTTTGTCAGATTGTTCTGTATGTTAGTTGCAGGGGTGGGGGGTAAGTTGTCCAGGCCAGTATATCTTGACCCCCACCCACCTGAGTATCAAAGTAAAATTATTTTGCTAATTCTACTTATTTTAATCTATCTGATTGTGAAGATGTATCAATCTAAAACATAATTCAAGTCAAATTCAGCAGATTTCTTTGTCGGATTGTTCTGTATGCATAGTTGCAGGGGTGGGGGGTAAAGTGTCCAGGCCAGTTTATCTTGCCCCCCACCCTTTCTGGGTATCAAAGTAAAGTTATTAGGCTATTTTTTCTTATTTTAAACTATCGGATTGTGAAGATGTATCAATTATAAACATAATTTAAGTCAAAATC
Source organism: Loripinus fragilis (assembly GCA_964019695.1). Classification (NCBI taxonomy): domain Eukaryota; kingdom Metazoa; phylum Mollusca; class Bivalvia; order Lucinida; family Lucinidae; genus Loripinus; species Loripinus fragilis. Next base: position 49,744,704 of record OZ026531.1, read on the forward strand.
TGCCGTTTTCTTTGTCGCAATGTTCGTTATGCTTAGTTGCATGGGTGTGGGGTAAGCTGTCCAGGCCAGTTTATCTTGCCCCCACCCACCTTGGTATCAAAGTAAAAGTATTGTGCCAATTCTTCTTATTTTAAACTATCTGAATGTGAAGATGTATCAATAATAAACATAATTCAAGTCAAATTCAGCTGTTTTCTTTGTGGGATTGTTCTGTATGCTTAGTTGCAGGGGTGGGGGGTAAGCTGTCCAGGCCAGTTTATCTTGCCCCCCACCCACTTGGGTATCAAAGTAAAATTAGTTTGCTAATTCGACTTATTTTAATCTATCTGATTGTGAAGATGTATCAATTATAAACATAATTCAAGTCAAATTCAGCTGATTTCCTCGTTGGATTGTTCCGTATACTAAGTTACAGGGGTGGGGGGTAAGCTGTCCAGGCCAGTTAATCTTGACCCCCACCCACCTGAGTATCAAAGTAAAATTTTTTTGCTAAGTTTTCTCATTTTACATTATCTGAATGTGATGATGTATAAATAATAAACATAATTCAAGTGAAATTCAGCTGTTTTCTTTGTCGGATTGTTCTGTATGCTTAGTTGCAGGGGTGGGGGGTAAGCTGTCCAGACCAGTTTATCTTGACCCCCACCCACCTGAGTATCAAAGTACAATTATTTTGCTAAGTTTTCTTATTTTAAACTATCTGATTGTGAAGATGTATCAATTATAAACATAATTTAAGTCAAAATCTGCCGTTTTCTTTGTCACATTGTTCGGTATGCTTAGTTTCAGGGGTGGGGGGCAAGCTGTCCAGGCCCGTTTATCTTACCCCCCATCCACCTGAGTATCAAAGTAAAATTTTTTTGCCAAGTTTTCTCATTTTAAACTATCTGAAGGGAGCGCAGTGGCTCAGTGGTAGAGTGCTTGACTCGAGACCGAAGGGCCGCGGGTTCGAGCCTCACCGGCGTCACTGCGTTGTGGTCCTTGAGCAAGACACATTTATCCTAGCTTAGTACTGGTTCAACCCAGGAAGACCGTCCCGCATAACTGAAAGATTGTTGAGTGGACGTAAAGAATCAAATCAAACAAACAAAAACTATCTGAATGTGATGATGTATCAATTATAAACATAATTCAAGTGAAATTCAGCCTTTTTCTTTGTCGGATTGTTCTGTATACGTAGTTGCATGGGTGGGGGGTAAGCTGTCCAGGCCAGTTTATCTTGCCCCCCACCCACCTTGGTATCAAAGTAAAAGTATTGTGCCTATTCTTCTTATTTTAAACTATCTGAATGTGAAGATGTATCAATAATAAACATAATTCAAGTCAAATTCAGCTGTTTTCTTTGTCAGATTGTTCTGTATGCTTAGTTGTAGGGGTGGGGGGTAAGCTGTCCAGGCCAGTTTATCTTGACCCCCACCCACTTGGGTATCAAAGTAAAAGTATTGTGCCTATTTTTCTTATTTTAAACTATCTGAATGTAAAGATGTATCAATAATAAACATAATTCAAGTCAAATTCAGCTGTTTTCTTTGTCAGGTTGTTCTGTATGCTTAGTTGCATGGGTGGGGGGTAAGCTGTCCAGGCCAGTTTATCTTGACCCCCACCCTCTTGGGTATCAAAGTAAAAGTATTGTGCCTATTTTTCTTATTTTAAACTATCTGAATGTAAAGATGTATCAATAATAAACATAATTCACGTCAAATTCAGCTGTTTTCTTTGTCAGGTTGTTCTGTATGCTTAGTTGCAGGGGTGGGGGGTAAGCTGTCCAGGCCAGTTTATCTTGCCCCCCCCCCCACCCACTTGGGTATCAAAGTAAAATTATTTTGCTAATTCGACTTATTTTAATCTATCTGATTGTGAAGATGTATCAATTATAAACATAATTCAAGTCAAATTCAGCTGATTTCTTTGTTGGATTGTTCCGTATACTAAGTTACAGGGGTGGGGGGGTAAGCTGTCCAGGCCAGTTAATCTTGACCCCCACCCACCTGAGTATCAAAGTAAAATTTTTTTGCTAAGTTTTCTCATTTTAAATTATCTGAACGTGATGATGTATCAATTATAAACATAATTCAAGTCAAATTCAGCTGTTTTCTTTGTCGGATGGTTCTGTATGCTTAGTTGCAGGGTAGGGGGTAAGCTGTCCAGACTAGTTTATCTTGACCCCCACCCACCTGAGTATCAAAGTAAAATTATTTTGCTAAGTTTTCTTATTTTAAACTATCTGATTGTGAAGATGTATCAATTATAAACATAATTTAAGTCAAAATCTGCCGTTTTCTTTGTCGCATTGTTCGGTATGCTTAGTTGCAGGGGTGGGGGGCAAGCTGTCCATGCCAGTTTATCTTGCCCCCCATCCACCTGAGTATCAAAGTAAAATTTTTTTGCTAATTTTCTCATTTTAAACTATCTGAATGTGATGATGTATCAATTATAAACAAAATTCGACTTATTTTAATCTATGGTATAGGCACAATACTTTTACTTTGATGCCCAGGTGGGTGGGGGTCAAGATAAACTGGCCTGGACAGATTGCCCCCCACCCCTGCAACTAAGCAAACCGAACAATGCGACAAAGAAAACGGCAGATTTTGACTTAAATTATGTTTATAATTGATACATCTTCACAATCAGATAGTTTAAATGAGAAAAAATAGCCTAATAACTTTACTTTGATACCCAGAAAGGGTGGGGGGCAAGATAAACTGGCCTTGGACACTTTACCCCCCTCCCCTGCAACTAAGCATACAGAACAATCCCACAAAGAAATCAGCTGAATTTGACTTGAATTATGTTTTAGAATGGTACATCTTCACATTCAGATAGATTAAAATAAGTAGAATTAGCAAAATAATTTTACTTTGATACTCAGGTTGGTGGGGGTCAAGATAAACTGGTCTGGACAGCTTACCCCCCACCCCTGCAACTAAGCATACAGAACAATCTGACAAAGAAGACAGCTGAATTTGACTTGAATTATGTTTATTTTTGATACATCTTCACATTCAGATAGTTTAAAATAAGAAAAATAGGCACAATACTTTTACACTGATGCCCAGGTGGGTGGGGGGCAAGATAAACTGGCATGGACAGCTTACCCCCCACCCCTGTTACTAAGTATACGGATCAATCTGACAAAGAAAACAGCTGAATTTGACTTGAATTAAGTTTATAATTGATACATCTTCAATTCAGATAGTTTAAAATAAGTAGAATTAGCAAAATAATTTTACTTTGATACTCATGTCGGTGGGGGTCAAGATAAACTTGCCTGGACAGCTTACCCCCCACCCCAACAACTAAGCATACAGAACAATCTGACAAAGAAAACAGCTGAATTTGGCTTGAATTATTTTTATTTTTGATACATCTTCACATTCAGATAGTTTAAAATAAGTAGTATAGGCACAATACTTTTACTTTGATGCCCAGGTGGGTGGGGGGGGGCAAGATAAACTGGCCTGGACAGCTTACCCCCCCCCCCGCCCCCCACCCCTGTAACTAAGTATACAGATCAATCCGACAAAGAAAACAGCTGAATTTCACTTGAATTATGTTTATAATTGATACATTTTCACATTCAAATAGTTTAAAATAAGTAGAATTAGCAAAATAATTTTACTTTGATACCCAAGTTGGTGGGGGCAAGATAAACTGGCCTGGACAGCTTACCCCCCACCCCTGCAACTAAGCATACAGAACAATGCGACAAAGAAAACAGCTAAATTTGACTTGAATTATGTTTATAATTGGTACATCATCACATTCAGATAGTTTGAAATGAGAAAACTTAGCAAAAAAATTTTACTTTGATACTCAGGTGGATGGGGGGCAAGATAAACTGGCCTGGACAGCTTACCCCCCACCCCTATAACTAAGTAAACGGAACAATCCGACAAAGAAATCAGCTGTATTTGACTTGAATTATGTTTTAGATTGATTCATCTTCACAATCAGATAGATTAAAATAAGTAGGATTAGTAAAATAATTTTACTTTGATACCCAAGTGGTCGGGGGGGGGGGTAAGATAAACTGGCCTGGACAGATTACCCTCCACCCCTGCAACTAAGCATACAGAACAATCTGACAAAGAAAATAGCTGAATTTGACTTGAATTATGTTTATTATTGATACATCTTCACATTCAGATAGTTTAAAATAAGTAGTATAGGCACAATACTTTTACTTTGATGCCCAGGTGGGTGGGGGGGGGGCAAGATAAACTGGCCTGGACAGCTTACCCCCCACCCCTGTAACTAAGTATACGGATCAATCTGACAAAGAAAACAGCTGAATTTGACTTGAATTAAGTTTATAATTGATACATCTTCACATTCAGATAGTTTAAAATAAGTAGAATTAGCAAAATAATTTTACTTTGATACTCATGTCGGTGGGGGTCAAGATAAACTTGCCTGGACAGCTTACCCCCCACCCCAACAACTAAGCATACAGAACAATCTGACAAAGAAAACAGCTGAATTTGACTTGAATTATGTTTATTATTGATACATCTTCACATTCAGATAGTTTTAAATAAGTAGTATAGGCACAATACTTTTACTTTGATGCCCAGGTGGGTGGGGGGCAAGATAAACTGGCCTGGACAGCTTACCCCCCACCCCTGTAACTAAGTATACAGATCAATCCGACAAAGAAAACAGCTGAATTTCACTTGAATTATGTTTATAATTGATACATCTTCACATTCAAATAGTTTAAAATAAGTAGAATTAGCAAAATAATTTTACTTTGATACCCAAGTGGGTGGGGGGCAAGATAAACTGGCCTGGACAGCTTACCCCCCACCCCTGCAACTAAGCATACAGAACAATGCGACAAAGAAAACAGCTAAATTTGACTTGAATTATGTTTATAATTGGTACATCATCACATTCAGATAGTTTAAAATGAGAAAACTTAGCAAAAAATTTTTACTTTGATACTCAGGTGGATGGGGGGCAAGATAAACTGGCCTGGACAGCTTACCCCCCACCCCTGTAACTAAGTAAACGGAACAATCCGACAAAGAAATCAGCTGTATTTGACTTGAATTATGTTTTAGATTGATTCATCTTCACAATCAGATAGATTAAAATAAGTAGGATTAGCAAAATAATTTTACTTTGATACCCAAGTGGGTGGGGGGTAAGATAAACTGGCCTGGACAGATTACCCTCCACCCCTGCAACTAAGCATACAGAACAATCTGACAAAGAAAACAGCTGAATTTGACTTGAATTATGTTTATTATTGATACATCTTCACATTCAGATAGTTTTAAATAAGTAGTATAGGCACAATACTTTTACTTTGATGCCCAGGTGGGTGGGGGGCAAGATAAACTGGCCTGGACAGCTTACCCCCCACCCCTGTAACTAAGTATACAGATCAATCCGACAAAGAAAACAGCTGAATTTCACCTGAATTATGTTTATAATTGATACATCTTCACATTCAAATAGTTTAAAATAAGTAGAATTAGCAAAATAGTTTTACTTTGATACCCAAGTGGGTAGGGGGCAAGATAAACTGGCCTGGACAGCTTACCCCCCACCCCTGCAACTAAGCATACAGAACAATGCGACAAAGAAAACAGCTAAATTTGACTTGAATTATGTTTATAATTGGTACATCATCACATTCAGATAGTTTAAAATGAGAAATTTAGCAAAAAATTTTTACTTTGATACTCAGGTGGATGGGGGGCAAGATAAACTGGCCTGGACAGCTTACCCCCCACCCCTGTAACTAAGTAAACGGAACAATCCGACAAAGAAATCAGCTGTATTTGACTTGAATTATGTTTAAGATTGATTCATCTTCACAATCAGATAGATTAAAATAAGTAGGATTAGTAAAATAATTTTACTTTGATACCCAAGTGGGTAGGGGGTAAGATAAACTGGCCTGGACAGATTACCCTCCACCCCTGCAACTAAGCATACAGAACAATCTGACAAAGAAAACAGCTGAATTTGACTTGAATTATGTTTATTATTGATACATCTTCACATTCAGATAGTTTAAAATAAGTAGTATAGGCACAACACTTTTACTTTGATGCCCAGGTGGGTGGGGGGGGGGGGCAAGATAAACTGGCCTGGACAGCTTACCCCCCACCCCTGTTACTAAGTATACAGATCAATCTGACAAAGAAAACAGCTGAATTTGACTAGAATTAAGTTTATAATTGATACATCTTCACATTCAGATAGTTTAAAATAAGTAGAATTAGCAAAATAATTTTACTTTGATACTCATGTGGGTGGGGTCAAGATAAACTTGCCTGGACAGCTTACCCCCCACCCCAACAACTAAGCATACAGAACAATCTGACAAAGAAAACAGCTGAATTTGACTTGAATTATTTTTATTATTGATACATCTTCACATTCAGATAGTTTAAAATAAGTAGTATAGGCACAATACTTTTACTTTGATGCCCAGGTGGGTTGGGGCAAGATAAACTGGCCTGGACAGCTTACCCCCCACCCCTGCAACTAAGCATACAGAACAATGTTACAAAAAAAAAAAAACAGTTGAATTTGACTTGAATTGTGTTTATAATTGATACATCATCACATTCAGATAGTTTAAAATAAGAAAAATAGGCACAGTACTTTTACTTTGATACCCTAGTGGGTGGGGGTCAAGATAAACTGGCCTGGACAGCTTACCCCCACCCCTACAACTAAGCATACAGAACAATCTTACAAAGAAAACAGCTGAATTTGACTTGAATTATGTTTATTATTGATACATCTTCACATTCAGATAGTTTTAAATAAGTAGTATAGGCACAATTCTTTTACTTTGATGCCCAGGTGGGTGGGGGGCAAGATAAACTGGCCTGGACAGCTTACCCCCCACCCCTGTAACTAAGTATACAGATCAATCCGACAAAGAAAACAGCTGAATTTCACTTGAATTATGTTAATAATTGATACATCTTCACATTCAAATAGTTTAAAATAAGTAGAATTAGCAAAATAATTTTACTTTGATACCCAAGTGGGTGGGGGGCAAGATAAACTGGCCTGGACAGCTTACCCCCCACCCCTGCAACTAAGCATACAGAACAATGCGACAAAGAAAACAGCTAAATTTGACTTGAATTATGTTTATAATTGGTACATCATCACATTCAGATAGTTTAAAATGAGAAAACTTAGCAAAAAAATTTTACTTTGATACTCAGGTGGATGGGGGGCAAGATAAACTGGCCTGGACAGCTTACCCCCCCCACCCCTGTAACTAAGTAAACGGAACAATCCGACAAAGAAATCAGCTGTATTTGACTTGAATTATGTTTTAGATTGATTCATCTTCACAATCAGATAGATTAAAATAAGTAGGATTAGCAAAAAAATTTTACTTTGATACTCAGGTGGATGGGGGGCAAGATAAACTGGCCTGGACAGCTTACCCCCCCACACCCTGTAACTAAGTATACGGAACAATCCGACAAAAAATTCAGCTGAATTTGACTTGAATTATGTTTTAGATTGATACATCTTCACAATCAGATAGTTTTATATGAGAAACTTAGCAAAATAATTCTACTTTGATACCCAAGTGGGTGGGGGGGGGGCAAGATAAACTGGCCTGGACAGCTAACCCCCCACCCTTGTAACTAAGTATACAGAATAATCTGACAAAGAAAATAGCTGAATTTGACTTGAATTATGTTTATTATTGATACATCTTCACATTCAGATAGTTTAAGATAAGAAGAATAGGCACAATACTTTTACTTTGATACCCAGGTGGGTGGGGGGCAAGATAAACTGGCCAGCACAGATGACCCCCCACCCCTGTGACTAAGTATACGGAACAATCCGACAAAGAAAACAGCTGAATTTGACTTGAATTATTTTATGATTGATACATCATCAAATTCAGATAGTTTAAAATGAGAAACTTAGCAAAAAAAATTTACTTGGATACTCAGGTGGGTGGGGGTCAAGATAAACTGGCCTGGACAGCTTACCCCCCACCCCTACAACTAAGCATACAGAACAATCTGACAAAGAAAACAGCTGAATTTGACTTGAATTATGTTTATTAATTGATACATCTTCACATTCAGATAGTTTAAAATAAGTAGTATAGTCACAATATTTTTACTTTGATGCCCAGGTTGGTGGGGGGGGGCAAGATAAACTGGCCTGGACAGCTTACCCCCCACCCCTGCATCTAAGCATACAGAACAATGCGACAAAGAAAACAGCTAAATTTGACTTGAATTATGTTTATAATTGATACATCATCACATTCAGATAGTTTAAAATGAGAAAATTTAGCAAAAAAATTTTACTTTGATACTCAGGTGGGTGTGGCTGAAGACAAACTGGCCTGGACAGCTTATCTCCCACCCCTGTAACTAAGTATATGGAACAATCCGACAAAGAAATCAGCTGAATTTGACTAGAATTATGTTTTAGATTGATACATCTTCACAATCAGATAGATTAAAATAAATAGAATTAGCAAAATAATTTTACTTTGATACCCCAGTGGGTGGGGGGGGAAGATAAACTGGCCTGGACAGCTTACCCCCCCCCCACCCCTGCAACTAAGCATACAGAACAATCTGACAAAGAAAACAGTTGAATATGACTTGAATTATGTTTATTATTGATACATCTTCACATTCAGATAGTTTAAAATAAGAAGAATAGGCACAATACCTTTACTTTGATACCCAGGTGGGTGGGGGGGCAAGATAAACTGGCCTGAACAGCTTACCCCCCACCCCTGTAACTAAGTATACGGAGCAATCCGACAAAGAAATCAGCTGAATTTGACTTGAATTATGTTTTAGATTGATACATCTTCATATTCAGATAGTTTAAAACAAGTAGTATAGGCGCAATACTTTTACTTTGATGCCCAGGTGGGTGGGGGGCAAGATAAACTGGCCTGGACAGCTTACCCCCACCCCTGCAACTAAGCATACAGAGCAATGCTACAAAGAAAACAGCTAAATTTGACTTGAATTATGTTTATAATTGATACATCATCACATTCAGATAGTTTAAAATAAGTAGTATTAGCAAAATAATTAAGCTTAAAATCACTCAATCTTGATATTTTTATTCAAGATGATGTTAAAGATTTACCAATATTAACCTCACAGGCACCGATTTCTTACTTTATGACTTATGGAGGATCTTAATTCATTAAAATGATACAGAAAAATAACAAAATAACATGTATATATTTTTACTTGTGTTGGGTGGGGGGCAAGAGAAACTGGCCTGGACAGCTTGCCCCCCGGGGGTGAAGATAACCAGGGTGGGGGGCAAGATATCCCAGGACAGCTTTCCCCCTGGGGGGCAAGCCAACCGCGGTTGCCTTGCCCCCCGGGGGGCAAGCTGTCCAGGGGGCAAGATAAACTGGGACACCGGCTTACCTTGTACGTGTTTATTTTATGAAGTTTTATCTTCTCAACAGGCAGAAAAGGAAATAAAAGTGTTATTGAAAAAATGGATGCAATCAGCTCATGTTGATGTCGTCTGCTGATAGGTAGCATTAACGAGCAGTTTAGATCCAGATCAGTCCCGACAAAATGTCGGGACTGACTGGGTCCAAACTGTTTGACGCTGGTACATACATTCCAGAAATAGTTTTTTGAACTATTTTTTTAATCAGCAGACGACAATATATATATTTTTTAAAAATCCAGAATGCAAAGAGTAAAAGGTAAATTGATCATCTCATTCAAATTCTTATCATAACCAAGCAAATTCGCTAAAAAAAAGTTGTTTTTTAAAAAAAATCAACAGACGACAATTATTGAGAAAAAAAAAACAGAATGCAAAAAGTATATTGATCATCTTAATCATCTCATTGAAATTCTTATCATAACCAAGCAATTTTTGTGCACTAATTCTTAAAGGATCATTGACACTTACTATGGGTAAATGCCTATGGTTTTCAGTAAAAATAAAAGTTTGTCAATCGTCCCTTTCTTCACCTTGAAGCTACCCTGACCTGAGTACTTCATGGCCGTGAAATCCGTTTTCGATTTTAAATTCTTCAAAGATGTAAAATTTTGGGTAGAACAATCAGTTTTACATTAAGATATATAGACATCCCCCCCCCCCCCCCGTGCGCCAGCAAAAGTTTTTGCATGTATATGTGTTACCATATTTTACACATTGTATGTAAGTGGCTTGCTGGCACAGGGGGGGGGAAGATGTTCAGCAGCCCAAAAACCCAGGGCCTAAGCCCGTAAAATGCCTTTTCTACCAAATAAGAAATTAATAACAGTAATGAAGTTCTCTAGAACCAACCTCCTAAATTGCTTTGTATTCTGTGCTAGTTTAAGATAAAGTACGTAAAGATTAAAAGTAGATTAGCAAGGTTTTATGCATTTTTTCATAAGAAAAAATCTCACTGTTATTAAATGACACATTATTTTGCAAACGTCCTGTACTTATCTATTTGCATGCTAGGGAATCGTTCATATTTTTATTTTCGTCTGCTAACTTTCTTCAAAATTAAGTTTTTAAAAATAAACCACCCAGGACCACCATCAGAGTGTCAAAGAGTTTGGATCCAGATCAAGATTGACATTCTGTTGGTCTTCATCTGGGTTCGAACTGTTTGCAAAAGGCTATTGGCAGACGACAAAATTATCCACTGGCATGCAAAGAGTTATAACAGGTAAATACTTTGGTGTTCAATATATTGTCTCATATAGGGATATACATGCATATGTATACCATAAATATTCGGACACTTTAAATGCATTCAACATGCGATGCCCTTTAAACAAAGCAAAAGTAATATTCAAAGGATCTAGTTAGAATCAGTAATACTTTCCAGTGCTTAATGGGACACCCTCATTCCTTCAAAAAAATTTATTTCTTTTGTTGAGCTATCAGTTTTACATTATTTACGGTACATGTAGTCAAAAATGTACAGGTAACTTCTAAATTATCTCCCCGAAATCATTTTATTATGAAACATATTTTTTTTTTAAAACAATTTCATCAATTATCGTGATTCGTTAATACTCTGCAAATGGTATGTTCAATAGATATCACCATGCCTACCAAATAAATCAAGAAAACGTGCCGAAATAACTTATTAAAGCACTTTTTATTGTCATAAATTTCAGACCCCCTCCCCTTTCTACCCGCCATAACTCTCGAATGCGTTGGAATTTTGAATATATTTTGCTAGCTGGCTCTTGCCATTAGATTCACCTATTGCACTGTTTTAAGGGGGAGCATATTGTGTATGCAGGGTACACAATATGCACCTCGAGAGAGCATATTGTGTATGGAGCATTTTGTGGCTCTACAATGCACCACACTAGAAGCTCAAAGGCAGCCTTCTGGGAATCAGAAAAACTGGCGTATAAGGCCCAAACCGTCAATGATCCTTAGCCATTAGACCCCATACATTGATCACATAAACATTTAAAAATGATATTTTGTATAGGCCGAAATCATCAGCGTTAAGCTCTATTGACATTGTATAAATATAAAATTAAATAATTAAAAAAATCTTTATTTACAATAATATTTAAAGCTAAAGTTAAAGCTTTTCAAAAATGTTATCTTTAAGCAATTTTTCTGTTTTTGACACGACAGTTGAATACAAACATGAAAGCCCTTTAAAATATGAGAGTTGGGCATAAGGGGCATAGAGTAGCTCGTGAGCAAAGCACCTAAATATAGAGCTAAAATGAATGTGGGTAAAACAATGGATTACATGATGTCCACTGATAAAACTGTACTTCTAGCAAAAGGATGGCTTATTAACTAAATGATGAAATGTCCATTCATTTATGATTTCTGATGTATAGTGTTTTGCTAAGAATATATTCTTTTATGGGTTTGCTAAAATCCAAACTAGTCTATTATACACGACGTAAAAATAGTCAAAACTTCTTGCTGTGTACAGCTCGATCGTGCGGTACTCGCCAAGTTGGGAGCCAATCAAGTGCATGTCATGTCATCTAGTTATCTGCGATTTGCGAATTCCTAGCTGTAAATTGCACATTGCGAATTGCAAACTACTCATTGCGAGTTGCAAAATTACTTAGGTTATCTAATGGAAAAAATATTTAATTTAAAGTAGTTGGGATCAAAAGGAAATGGGAGCATGGAAGGCGCAGGGTAAATTAAGGTTAATGCCCAGTGACATTGGTGTGATATTATTGCTATTAGAGATGCTGCCCAATGGATGTCTTCAGAAATTAATGGTCATTTAACATGTTAAAATGTGGCTTAATGTTTAACATTGGCCCTGATGTGTCGTTCAACTGGGCTGACTTATATATGATACTGACGTCTTTGCCTGCCTGCTAGCGGCAACGTATGCCGTCTGCTTATAACCTTTGCATATAGTTTAGGCAAGATCAGGACTGACAGAACGTTCGTTCAGATCTGGGTCTAAATCGTACCAAACCAGGTAGTAACTCTTAAATGACTGATAAGCATGCTGCGGATTGCTCAAAAGCTATATGTTGGGACGTAAAGTGATCTATGTACCCAGCATAAAAAGAGTTAAAAAAGTGCGATTATTGATTTCAAAGCAAGACAAATCAAGCATAAATTAGTCGTTTTGCTCCAATAAATATAGTCAAGGCGCTGCTTTCAGTCAGTACGAGTTTTTGACCTTGACTGCATAAACGCAATCCATGGGACTTCTATAGGTACGTCGTACTACTATACAGTCAATTTTTCTATAGGATGCGAACTTTAAACATACCCTACGTCGCATAATGCTAAGGCGAAATTGCTAGGAAACACGTATTGAAAAGAACAGCAATAGGCGAACATAAATGATGTTCGCCTATTGCTGTTATTTTCAAAATATTTCCCTTCAAATGTGTGTTTTATATTTATGCACTGACATAAAACAGTATAAAATATTTAGATGAATGCCATACCCATGATATCAGACGCAGAAAATGGCCTATGGAAGGGGTCGATTCACCCCATCCCCTAATACAATTGTATCAAAAGTAAGGTCACGTGGTATTGATGGTGTATGGACAGAGTTTTTTGTGCTCTCGGAAAAAATTGTGAAAATATGTGATTCTGGACTTTTTTGAAGGGGTAACTTAGGTGGGAAACAATATAAGAATGTGCTGTTGATTACGGGAAATATGAACACTTGGATAATTGGATAATAGGATATTAGACTAGAGGTACATATTTCTAATTTTGGAAGTTATCTACATTGTTTACATGAAATGTGCCATTTTGTTCACGTGACTAAAATAACTCTCCACCATTGGCCTATGCTTCAATGAGCGGTAACGGTACACGGAATTCTTACCCGATGCTCTACTTACGACCCACGGCAAAAAATTTATAAAGTATACTCACCAAGAAAAGTAAAGAAGACGGACATTACTATTACTATTAGCTATTGTCGAACTGTTTTGAAACTGATCAAAATGAGTGAAATAACCCCGTCGAATGAGCACGACGATGAAAGCACCCATCTGAAGGAATTTATCAGATCAATACAACCAGATGCACCAAATACTTCAGAGATTGAAAATACCCCGAGTAGCAAGGGCGACAAAAAGCGGGAGGCCACCTCCCCTCTAGACAGTCAGATGGCTCTTCAGGAAAAGAAGACACGGCATAATACAGGCAAAGATCAGCCATCAAATCTACCTCTGGCAATGGAAGAGGAATATTACCAGGAAAACATCACTGAAGACAGCGAGGTTTTGCATATGCATATGCTCTCCCAGCCACTATTACCGAGTGATATCTGCCAGGTTGCAACCGAGTTAAGGTCAATTATGTTGCCTGAGATACGATCCATAGTGGTAGATGCTATTAAAGAGGCTAACCAGTCTCTCAACAACGACTTGAAAATCCTCCACCTTGAAATAAAGAAACTACAAACAAGCAACATGACCCTCCAGTCAGAAAATAAGCAACTAAAAGCTGAAAATAATGATCTTAAAAAGCGGCTGGATGTGGTTGAAGGTGACAATGACAACTTGGAGCAGTATAGCAGGCGTAACAGCTTGCGTATATCAGGCATACCTGAAGATAACGAAGAAGACACTGACCAGTTAGTACTTCAAATCGCCAGCAGTCTTGGTGTTGAGATGGTGTCGTCCGATATTGACAGATCTCACAGAGTCGGGAGACCTGAGGGTCGCGGACAATCGAGGAGAGCACCCGGAGCTACACAGAGGCCCCGCGATATCATTGTCAAGTTCACTAGATATAACATCAGGTCAAAGCTTTATGGTGAACGTAGGTATATATTGATATACTTCCAAAATATCATATTTCATCAAAAACATGGCCACCCAGGTACTTCTTTACCTACATTACAAGCGTAAGACATCTACTCCTTTGAAATCAATGATCAGAATTAAAAAAAAATACTTGAACAAATGGTCACCTACTGACCTTCTACAAAATAGCTAAAACGAATATGATCTATCTTAAACGTGGCATACAGGAGACATGGCTTATCGCAGGTCATATGGAGACATAACCAGGGCTTAAAATCTCATGCAACAAACTGGCGAAGCCTGGGGTCGAACCTGTAACACCTGGCTTACATGACAAGTGGTTAATCCCCTACACCACAGCAGCTCCTTAGTATATGAGGTGATTTCAAAGTAGAACCAGGAAATATAAATGAAATTGTAAGCTTGCGATAGTAGGGTAGTTTGGGTGTACTTAATAGTCTGTTTGGGGGTGGTACTCCCAAATCCGCTTCCATTTTAGCTTTGTTTTCTCCTTGCACGTTAAAAGGTCAGATTCCATAGCGAGGTTGCTTGGGTTTCAACACCAGCGAGAATGACCCACACATCCAGTAAGGTGGGGTGTATTTTCATTGTTTTTTGACTACATTATAAGTTTGGCTTATATTCTACTGATTACACACTCAACCCCCTCCACTCCACTCCCTCCAAAAATATGGCTCAAAAACATTTAAACTTTTAGCATACCCAATCCCCAAAACTATTCCCATCTTAACCTTAGGGAGAGAAAGAGACCCTAAATTGAACCCAAAAACAGTCCTATTTATTGGCAATCACCCCACCCCACCACCCTTCCACCCACCATGGAAAATCACTGATTGAGCCACACGTCCAGTGGTTCGGGGTGGCCAGAGTGTTATTTTCATCTTTTTAATTGGCTACACTATGAGCCCTAGCATCCATTGATTGTTCTCCCCTCAAATATATATGTGATGCGTGCACACCCCTACCCACCCCCACCCAAAATAAAAATCTAATATAAGCATATCCCCAAAAATATTACCGTTTTTACCTTAACTATGAAGAGGTCCTAATGTGGCCCAAATCAGCCTCATTAAGTGGCAAACCCCTCCTCCAACCCCCCGTCCTTGTTTACATCCCAATCACCAGTCTTTTAGTCACATCTTGATGGATCTTCCTGGATTAAACTAGTACAAAGCAGAGGATAAAGTGTCTTGCTTAAGGACACAATGGGGTTCGAACCAGAAAACCCCTCCAACTAGAATCGAGCACTCTACCACGGAGCAACTGCGCTCCTAAATATAATCGACTTTGAATTGAGCCACACCATGCAAAATGTGCCTTCTGGTTTCCAATCAGGTAAGATTCAAACCACCCTCCTCAGCTAAAGAAACTAGTTGCAGCATTGAAATTCTGTGAGTTATCCGATGTCTATCAGATGCAGGGCGTTTATGTCAAACTGACCTATAATGTTAACTGACCCGTAATGGGGGAGTCAATATCGTGTCATATTTTTTCTCTATTTATTCTATGTCAACATTTTCAAATGAATTTTGATGAACGACTATTTTGGCAAATAAGAAGATTAGTGTAAAATATATTTGTCTTATCAAACTTGTCTAAAAGCCCCTTAACCATGCTCAGAATAATCAACAACCCCTCATCCAGGAGAACTTGAATTTTAGACAAACTCTTTGGTCTTTCACTTCTGTGATCTCTTCTCATTATGTAAAATTGAAAACTGTTGGGAATCACATTGCCTAATTTTAAATTATTAACCTGCAAACATTGAAATAAATATAGAAGTCAGTGACGTTACCTGTTCCATTTGTTCTTTCTGATCCCGTTACTTATGTCCGGAAGCGCCCGTAGGGCGTCCATTGGCATAACTTTTGATTTTCCCTTACGACATTACCACCCGTGTATATAACTTTACATAGTACACACTATGATTGCATCCCGCGTACGGAGTCTATATAATACTTGACTTATTTTAAGATGTCTATTTTAAGATGCTTTCATTCCAATCCTATAGATTGTTATTGTATGTATATATGTTTTGCATGTCAATTTGAATTAGAGAAATACAATATGTTTAAACCCAAGATGGATGCTGTACTGACGGACAAAAGAAACGCTACACTAGAATTTTGTGGTTCACCTAGAACCTTGGGTAAAGCATCGGGGTTAATTGAATTAATCGATTTTTGTTTAACATGCATGTTGGCTATACATGAATATTTTAACTGTGGTCACTAATTTTATTTCCTTCTGAGTAATTCATCGAAAATTTTGCATGTAGCGATTCTCCTGCCCGTCAGTATAGAACAGACCAGAACAGATAAGTTATACGGCAAACTGTATTCAGTAATGCAAGAGCCTAAGTTACATTCAGGTTAAAGCTGCATACTCTGTAACTATGAACATTTTTCGAAAAAATATATTTTCTTTTTAAATCATTTGTAAAAGTAGAGTTAAGCTATGTTTTCACAATAAAAATGTTCAGTACAGCTGAAAACTGCATGGAAAAGTGAATTATCTTATCAAATAGGTGTATTTTTCTCTTGTTGGTAATTATTTGCGTCCCTCCAATAATTATAGACCGTTGAATTTTAACATAAAGGCAGTTGTTCTGATAGTGATAACTTGTTAAGATTTACGAAAATGGTAAAATGTTTACCTGAATTTGAATATTTTCACTGCCTTCTTGAAAAATAAAAACATTATTTTTAAAAATTAGAAGATCAAAAGTTACAGACTATGCAGCTTTAACCCTAGTCTCTATTTATTTCAATATTTTACGCAGCATTCTAATAAGAAAATTCCAGTTGTTTCAATGGCCAAAAACAGCCAATCGTAATTTAAGGCCACTGCATTATAAAACTAACGTAAAAAATAAGACTGGTAGCTTAACGATAAAGCTCCTTTGTTGATTGATGTTTCTATACTGACGGGCTTTAAAAACGCTACACTAAGTCCTGCTATATTTTACAAAAGACAGTTAAATGTAAACTTTCTTTGCTTCGATGATGTCATCATGAAGTGGCTTCTTCAGTCAACACTTAAGTTTTAATCGGAAACTAAACTCGACGACGTTATTGCTTAGTAAAGTTTTCGTCACTGAAACATTTCTTAAGTAGCAGAGTTTTTAAGTCGTCGAATTAATGGGTACGCACAGATTAACGTCGAAAAAGCAGAACTGTTGTATCACAGACCTGCCAATCAAAATGAAAGTCATTCCTCGATGACTTACAAAGTTCATGACACACATTTGATGCTTCTGGTGTTTCTTGATTTAAAGAAATAGGGGATCTTTCACTGATAAAATTTGTCAAATGAAAGAGTTGACCCCTATCTCAAAGAATTTACATTTTAGATGCTTTAAATAAATTTGAAGTGGGCAAATTTTTTCATGTGTTACTCATAAATGCACACTCTTTAATATGCAATCAAATTGATTGCTTTGCATTCTTTTTTGAGACATACATTAAAGCTGCTATCATGGTGTAGCGTTTTTAAAGCCCGTCAGTATATGAAGCAGACAGATCAGGGTCCAAACTTTTTCTTGTTGGGAAAGCAAAAATATAGGCTGCAGATAACATCAGCGTTAAATAGAATGCTTAACCCCTGTTACAGACTGCTCGCCAATCTTGTTTTGGGATTTTAATCTGCACTCGGATACGAACCCAGAGTCCGGTTCGGGAGTGCAGTCTAATCCATTTACTCTTGCAAACTGTTTGGACACAGAACGTCGACCCAAACCACTATCAGGACACTGTGATAGTGTTCCTGAGAGAATTGTTTGAAAAAGTTAATTTTGGAAAAAGTCAGTAGACGTTCACAAAAGCATGGAAAATTACCCACAATGCAATGTGCAAAGTTGGTTTAAACATATTTTATTTGTATACTTTGTACATAGAGCAACATATAAAGACATACAATAATATACTATAATATACAGTATACAAATGGGATTCAGAAGAAAGTCTTTCGACTTATAAGAATCTGAATCCCATTTAAAATATCATTTTACTCATTTTATCGAAATTTGAAGAGAAAACCATTTCTGTGCCAATGCTAATTTTGGTACTCAAGTGTACTGCGAGAGTTTGGAAACTTTATATGTAATATAGCAAGAGGCTCCATGGGTATGGAACATTCATTTTCTAACACTTAAACATATTATAGATGTATAATAGATCGTAAATCTCAAGGTCAAAGAGTAGCTACTTAAAGGTAATTTATTGGAATCGTTTAGTCCTTAATATATACTCCTGTATAATGGTGTGTCTCATCGGACAGATCTGTGACTCCGTATAAAAGAGCATTCAAGGTTGATTCACATAATTGAGATATTGATTGCATCATTTCCTGGCACAAGTTATTAAATCTACTACAATCAAATTAGTAGTGCTTAGTAGTTTCTGGTCTACCACAAGTGTATAGCGGACTGTCAATGATGTATTTTTGAAAAGAGGTGGTGATTAAGAGAGCTACAATTCATTTTCAGTCGAGCATGATAAATTTGACCAATGCGCTTGCCGTCCATATAAAAGGGAGGGCTACCGATTAGGATAGAATTAAGACTGCGCTTAAAAGCTCTAATACTTGGTGCATTTCTAGTAGTATGGGGTAGTTCATTCCAATCGCGTACTGCTGAAGGAAGAAAGGAATTGTAATACAACTGAGTATTTGAGCGTATATATTTGTAACCAGAAGCATTACGGAGGTTATATGCCGTATTATTTCCAACAGAGGGGGAACAATTGAAGACAATAGTCAGGACATAGTCCATTTATCATTTTGTAGAATAATTTTTGTTCATTCTTTTTTCTTCGGCAAGAGAGAGTATCCCATCCAACTTCTTTTAATATTTTTTCCCACAGGCTTCGCCGACGCTCTGTTATCGCTTTGAACCTAAATTTTATGTAAATTTTCGCCAATCAGAAGTATTCTTAAATTGTAATATTCATCACGCCAGCTAGAAAACAATGCCCTCATTGGTTAATACTCAGACTGACCGCACAATCTTATTATAGATGCAATTTAACTTGAAAATTTCCATGTAAATGGCCGAGAACCAGTCTGTGCACTAGTCCTAACAATGGACATTGATCTGGAATATAGGTCAACTCCCGCTGTACAGCATTTCTGATTTGCTTTATTACCATTCTTTGCATGCCTTGCTTAATTGCACATAGTTAATAAGTGCAATATAAAATAACTCACTAAATCCTAAAGGACTTTAACAGCATTATATAAAGCAAATCTTTGTATTTTTTATTCATGGTTTCCCATATCAAATGCGTTACACGATTATAGTCTGTTTCATAATATTTCGACAATAGGTCTAGTTTATTTCTAAAACAAATATAACAAGTGTATTTAATGCTATACATTAGAAGGGCGTAAACTTTATCGCGAATTGGAGAGTAACCTCAGGGTTCAGGCGAGTAAATACGTGCAAAGCTTGCTCTGACCGGCAAATGCATGTTCTTACATGGACAGTGTAGATACCAGCAAAGTCTCTTTAATCAGACAACATGGTGCGTTATAAATAGACAGCCAAAAAACCCACGTTGTTATGTCTATTAATAGCGCTTAACAAGATACATCTTTTTAAAAAAAGATCTTTTTTAAAAAAAGATGTATCTTAAAAAAAGAGGTTATAATGGGGATGGATATTTAATGTAAATAATGGCACATAATTTCCTACAATTTGAAGTATGCCCGCAACCCACAATCCTACACTTAGACTCAGATCAACCTGGGCAGCTGTACATTTATCAGCGTATTTTGCTATTTCCTTTAGGAAGATGACAAGCACAAGCTCTAGTTTCTTTAACTACATGTATGTCAGACGAACATGTATCATATGAGGCTAACTTGCAAACAGCCACTACCAAATCTCGGGCCACTATGGGCCCGCCAGCGAAACACTTTTCAGATGGTGTTTTTCTGGCGGGCCGAGAGTGGCCCGATTTTACATGCTTACTGGGAGCTAGTCGATCAGGTTTTGAGTCTACATGCATTTATTCCCCGACCTTGGCTATGGCGAGGTGCCACAGGAAATATAAAGGTTATAGGAGTTAGTCCCACAAAAAAGCGATTTGGTATATCAGCATTTTTCTGTAAATAGAGACATTCATAATATGTAAATAGAGTGGTGGAAGTGTAAACCATTTAAGACTTGAAAACTACACCAAGTTGATTTCCGAGACGGGCAGAATCTAGCATATGTGACAACAACAACAACAACAATATGGCATGTTTTTTTCCGGGTTTTCAGTTTGTTTCAGTACATACATTTATCGTCAAAATCTCCCGTTTTCTTAAAAACTTTAGGACTTATAACATTGTTCCCTAGCCTTTGCTGGTGAAGTGCCTAAAATTTGGAACGATTCAGATGCATATCGCTCAGCGAAAAGAGCACCAAGCAAAAGAGAGACCAGAAACATAACCACAACTTCTAAATTCGCTGGTTTTAGATGGAACATTTTTTTTCCAGCATGCAAAGACAGGGGCTATAAGGGGATTTCATCATTTAGTTGTGTTAAAATTGTAAGTATTTGAGAGCCGTCGAATATCTTTTTTAAAGATATTTCTTGTTTCTATTGAAACTAACTTAGTGGCACCACTGACAATACGTGCAGCTTCATGTTGTATTTTTTCTAATTCATTTGCCTCGTTTAGCGTACAGTTATCCCACACTACGTCAGCATATTCAGTGAAAATAGATGATCTGTAATGATTTTCTTTTAAGTTGGAATTTAAGTTTTCGCATTACATTTATATGATGCCAAGCTTTTGTTTTGATGTTGTTAAAGTGTTCATGCCATAAAAGATCATTTGTAAAGGATAGGCCCAGGTGTTTGTGAGACTAAACAGTGATGATGTCTTGCTGATTCATGTAAAGGTTTGGATGAAGTGGTTAAATGATTTTTCGTGAGAATAGCACTGACTCGTTCTTTGATGGATTAAAGGTAGCAAGCCAATTTGATGCCCATGTGTATATTTATGGGAGATCAGAGTTTAATATAGTTGCTGATTGGATTCGATTTTTGACTATGATATAAAGGCTAGTGTCATCAGCAAAGAGGCGTATGGATGGGTTAATATTGCGTACAAGGTCATTTATGTAAATAAGGAAGAGTAAAGGGCCAAGTATGGAACCTTGAGGCACACCAGCTTTTAAGTCGGTCCAACTTGAGAAGACTCTTGGCAATACTCTGTTTCCTGTCTTTGATAAGATAATCAGTCAACCATTGTAGAAGATGACCTGTTATTCATTTGTAGAGCAGACCTTTGTGCCATACTCGATCAAACGCTTTGCTAATTTCGCAAAATATTGCACGCACTTCTTTACCTTCGTCTATTGCTTTGCAAAATGAGTTTTAGATGTCTACAAGTTGGTTTACAGTACTATCTCCAGAAATAAAGCCTGACTGAAGAGTAGTTAGGACTTCATGGTCCATAAGAAAATTAAAAACATATTCACTGTTGTCTAACGCCTCCGAATGTGCTCTGAATGGTAATGTACGCCCCAAAAGGAAGTATGATTAGACTGAGTTTCAAAATGGCGGATGCAACACCAACGCTTGATGCCAGCAGGTAATATTGAGTTTTTTTAACAACATGTTATTACCCTCAGCAGTAATTGCAGTTAGCCACATTAAGCTTAAATGTTTCTTACGTAAATATGGGATTTCCCAGTCAGATCTGCTCATCGTATGGTTCACAGCCCTTCATAATTTGCGTGCTCATTTGGACATAAATTTGTTGAATCGAGTCATGATGATTGAAAAATGCATTTTTGCATCTATGACACGTTATACAGTGCGATAAAGCGATTTAAATCACTTTGATATGATTATCTTAACAATCACCAAAGTATGGGACCACACATATGGTCTTTTCAAATGAATTTAAAGCATGTGCGAAATCGTCATAACTCGGATTGGTTTTGTGTTATTTAGGTTAAACTACGGATTAGCTGAGCAAGGAGTAGGGATTCGAAGGTGAAGGAAACGGAGTGGTTTAAGTTAAAAGGAGCAATTGTCCAGCGTTAATGTAACTTTGCATCAAAAAGTTGGGCCGTTAATACTTGAGAGCTCACTGAATTCACACCAGGTGCTACCAATCTCAACTTATGGGTCATTATGCCTATTAGTAGTCACATAAACAATGACTGCTTATCATGACGTCACGATTTCGATATTCGTGACGTCATATCTTTGTTCTTGACTCGTTCACGTAGTCATTGATCTCAGTGACGTAGATTTGACAAAATATATTCTTCATAGGAATAATTTAAATGTTCAAACTCGTTTTTATCTCCATGCTTTTTTTAAAAAAAAACTGGTCGGAACTCTAGCCTATGTGTTTCCAGAAGTAGTTCGTTAGCGCCATGCTAGACTACTGCTTCAACCCAGGGAGAACCGTCCCTACATA
Organism: Loripinus fragilis; assembly: GCA_964019695.1. Taxonomy (NCBI): domain Eukaryota; kingdom Metazoa; phylum Mollusca; class Bivalvia; order Lucinida; family Lucinidae; genus Loripinus; species Loripinus fragilis. The sequence goes on from OZ026531.1 coordinate 49,767,386, forward strand.
ACTGCAAGATTATTTATGTGACGTAAAGAAACAAATCAATCAAACAAACAAAACAGACGACTCAAGAAGCAGGTTACCCTTAGTGCAATACTAAAAGGTTACCTGCTTCCAAATCAACTTATCACAGTCAACGATCTGCCAAATCGATCCTCTATTAATGACATTGCTCATACTGTAGCAACTATTTTTATACTCGTGGCACATCTCAAATTTCACTTAAAAAGGGGTAATAAGTAAGTTAGACATGTACTTAATCTCCTGCTAAAATTATTGAGGCCCTCCCAGGGGTTTTGGGGAACAGGGGAAAAGGGGCAGTTATTTCAGGGGAACAGGGGAACAAAGGCCAAATTTTGAGGGGAACAGGGGAACAAAGACAATATTGGGGAACAGGAAACATAAGAAAACAAATTTTCGATTTTTGGGGAACAGGGAACAAGCTAATGTATTTCAGGGGAACAAGGGAACAGGAACCCCCCCCCCTCCCCCTGGAAGGGCCTCATTATTGATAATTATAATCAAATCAACGCACGTTGATTAATTTTCAAAGATATATTGTGGCTAGAACTGCTACCTGCAAAATTGTGACTATTTCAATGTTATAATAACTATGAATTCAATGCTATCTCGGTAAGTCGGTGTGTGTACTTGTTTGAAAAAGCCGGTATTCCAGTACTGCCGGTACACTTGATGAAAGCCGTAATACTTGCAAGTAAGTGCCAAATTATGCAGTTCTCCTTTGAATATATAAATAAGTAATCTAATAGGCCACTGGCTGGATATGGTTTACCTCCCCCCCCCCCCCAGGGGGAATTTTGTAGACCATATTTTTCTTGAAGCCCAATGTCTTGCAAGGATTTTGCAACATGTTAGCCCTCTGAAAATGGCAGCGTTAAGCTATAACAGCCTGTTACATACGTTACATTACAAAATATTATATAATTAAAATTCTTTTTAAGGCTTCAGAAAAGTGCAAAAGATAAGGTAAGATTTCCAAATTGGTTATATTTTCTAAATAAGCTATTACTGGGCCACAGATAAGGACATTTGAAAACAAATAAAGTCACACCCGATGTAGTGTATGTTACATTTTTACATTGAACCCCCTTTTAAATGATAAGTGCATCTTATATAGTTTGTCTTAAGTTTTATTTAAACCAGTTTATGTTCATTTATTTGGTATTATATTTAAGATCTTTTATTTACCTTTTCAAAACTGCAAACATTACGTTTCTATCTTATATACTTTTTGAGTTGTTAGATGTTGAACATGGTACCCCGATATCACAGAAAAATGTAAAATGTAATTCTCCAGGCCTCGGGCTGACTGTAGACCCCACTTCCTCCCAGGGGGAATTTCGTACTCTATAATTTCCTGATACGACATTATATAAGCCACAAGATGAAATATGTTAGCCCTCTGAGAGTGGCAGCGTTAGCGGGTAACATCATGTTACATATGTTACTCGCAAAATAACATTAAAATTTTCCTGATAACGTCTGCAACATGACATATTCATACTTTTTTGAAGTCTGGTACAGGTTTTAAGAACTTCTTATAGCACAGTTACATTATTTTAGCATTTATTTTATATATGTCTTGAGTTTTTGCCATTGTATATGTTACTTAGTGTTTCATATTTTATTTCCAAGTATCAGTATGGCAGTTATTGACTATACATGTATTACATCCGTCAGTGAATATAGTAAATCTATAAGGCTGCTATTCTAATGAATTAAAGTTCCTTATTATGGTGTCTTACACTATTTTACAGCCCAGGTTATATACGTTACTCTCTGAATACCATTAAACTTTCAAGATATGGTCTCCAAAACGACCCGCTTGTACTTATTTGCATACTGGCACAGGTCCATGTACTTCGTTTTACTCTGGCTCATTTGCTGAGGAAGTAACTCAAAACATAAACTACCGTAAACCCTCTTTTCTTTTATAGAGACATCAAATATAGTTTACATAATACTCATGGAAAGTTTGTAACATTCAGTGCAATGAGGGAGTAACAACTTAAAAGATCAAAGAAAACCCATCAGGTAGAAGGTATGGAGCAAATCTTCATATATTATCCAAGGGTTTTAAATAATTTTCCTATACAACTTATTAATCCTCTATCAGATTTATCTTGCAAGGATTTTGCAATATGCTAGCACTCTGGTAATGACACCATTACCTTGTAACAGCCAATTATATATATTACCCATCAACATCTTTGATAATTTTAGTAAATGACATGACTTCTGAAAAGTGCAAACCATAAGGTAAGATTTCCAAATTGGCTATATCATCCATGCAAGCTATTTTTGCATCACAGATATGGACCTTTGAAAACAAATATGCACCCCAAAGTTTTACGTATATTACTTTTTGCATTATTCCTATATAAATGATTTATGAAACTAATATAGTTTGATATTTTTTCAATGTGAATGTGCTTACTAACTTATTTTGAATTAAAGAATGTTTATGTACCTTTTGGAAACTGCAAATATTATGTTTCTATCTTTTATAAGGTTTGAGTTGTTGAGTTTTGAACATGGTAACCCCATATCATACAAAATGTTAAAAATAATTCTGTGGCTCTTTTGTTAGGGTACAATCAAGTTTTCTTTCACCCAGAGGTACTCGATTTCCATCCCAATTAATTTTCCACACATTTTCTCCATATCTGGAAAGCCTCACTTGTTTTCATGGGAAAGACTTGATAGTTCAATCTTTGTATGTACATTTTAAGGACAGAAAAGCAGCTCATGTTCATGCCATTTGAAATAGTCAGTATATGTGTATGGCTTTGGTACATTTTTTCAGATCTATGTCGTACTGCAGCTTATACACAATTACAATGTACATAAATAGCACATGTTAGGGCTTAATATCACTGAGTGCCTAGAGAAATTCTTTATTTGTTTTTCTACCTTGCTTAGAATGTTGATGAACTAGTGGGGGAGGGGTTCTCTGTCAGTTTGATAGGAATAACCTTTCCGTGGCACATTAGTAGTGTCACCATCTGTTAAACACTGTATTACTGTACTCGTAGATCTCTTCTCCCATATTCTGGGCAATGTTGTTGACATTTAGAAGGTGCACCTTTTGTTGCATACACCATTGTTGAACAAAACAATCAAGTTATCCTCTGCACAATGTTTGTAAGACTTTATAGACTGCTGCTTATACATTGTATATATGTATCAGTGACAAAACCAACATGCCCTGCCTTTAGTGCCTGGTTGAATACTGGTGCCATCAGATCCATGAATGTGACAGGAAAAGCTATTATGCTCTGTAGTTACGGCATTAACATCAACGTTATGTGCAGCACTACATGGCCAATCTAATGTTGGTTCAATGTGTGATTGCAAGCCATGGGGAAGTTTGGACTTGTCAGTTTGGGTGGAAATTCTATCAGGAGTTGACAGTGACCATGGTACAGGTCCCAGAAGGAACAGCAGTGTCAACTCAAGGTCAACATTATGTCCAATAGAAAGTAGGTCATGCTTTCCAAAGACGCTCCTTTAAGCTCTCACCTGGCTGTTTGCGTTTTGTAAATTGGACAACTTCTTCTTGCTTGACTTCGAAAGCATCAAAACTTTATTAGCTTGTAGCATTTTATGGGGTTGTGAAAAAAAGATTTTTTTAAACTAAAAGTGAGTCAATGAAGTCTGCAACAGAAGCCTGAAACTACCTCTAGTACTCGTTCTACTTTGCATCTGAGCAGATTGATTGGTTGGTTGGTTTTGTTGCTTTACATCCCAAGTCAACAGCTATGGTCATTGCGGGACGGTCAGTTCACCTAACCACACTTTTTTCCTGGGCAGGCTTGAACAAGCGGTTAACCAGTAATTTGTGCACATACTTTCGCTTGTAGCTGACAACAACCCTTCTTGAATGAATCAGCGGAAGGGAGGAGAATGACCGTAGAAATTATTTCATGATCAATCTCCACGAAAGTATGGGACCGGGCTGGGATCGAACTCGCGACCCCTGGATCTGCAGTCATTGAATATTTCATTTCAGTGCATTGAAGAGTTGTTTCAATATATTGAGCTCTGAAGTGATGAGTAATATACCATTACATCTGTAGTACGAAGCGTAGTCCTAAGCTCTGAAGCCTATAATACCTCTTTATTGTTTGCCTGATAGTTATGTCAAAATCATTTCTCAAGCAAAGAACCAATGGTTGTGACACACTAAACCCATTTTGTTCGAGAAGTTCTTTGCATCTGCGATGTGTATCAGACAAATTAATGAGTGTAATCAGTTACACAGGTACATATTGTGCGTAGTTGTTGTGATCGTTTGCAATGAACATTGGGAACAAGGCATACAGATAGAGATGACATGCAATTCAAAGTTGTTTTCCATGTAGCCCTAATCAGTATCAACACCATCTGAATTATATCCATATACCTTGCCCAGAACAGAGCTGTTTCACAGTGACTTTCTTTCAGAACTTCCGATTTGAATGCATGGTATATACTGTTTATGTGAGGAAACAGCGAAGGCTGATAGATCACATTATATTATTAGTTTAAGTCACCATAAAGTAATACGGAACTTCAATTTATTTCAGCCTTATAAATTTTCTAAATTCTCTGACAGACTTTTTCATGTATAGTCAACATTTATTAAATGAATAATTAGAATAGATAACTTGTTAAAGCTGCATACTCTGTAACTTTGAACATTTTTCGAAAAAAATTCTTTTCTTTTTAAATCATTTGTAAAAGTAGAATTAAGCTATGTTTTCACAATAAAAATGTTCAGTACAGCTGAAAACTGCATGGAAAAGTGAATTATCTTATCAAATAGATGTATTTTTCTCTTGTTTGTAATTATTTGCGTCCCTCCAATAATTCTAGACCATTGAATTTTAACATAAATGCAGTTGTTTTGATAGTGATAACTTGTTAAGATTTACGAAAATTGTAAAATTTTTACCTGAATTTGAGTATTTTTACTATGTTCTTGAAAAATAAAAACATTATTTTTAAAATTAGAAGATCAAAAGTTACAGATTATGCAGCTTTAAAAGAAGTACATACACCTGTGCAAGCATGTAAATAAGTATAAACAGGGCTTGTTAGAGACATTAACTTAACTGTTTAATGCTATTTTGAAGGTAACATACATAACATAGACCTGAAAAATAGTGTAAGCGACCATAATAAAGAATTTTAAATCATTTAAGTAGCAGCCTTATAGATTTACTATATTCTGTGAGAGATGTTATACATGTATAGTCAATAAATACCATAATGATACTCGGAAATAACGCAGGAAACACTAAGTAACGTATACAACAGTAATAACTGAAGAAATTTTAAAATGAATACTAAAAATATATAACTGTGTTATAAGAAGTTCATAAACCTGTGTCAGCATGCAAATATGTACCAATATGTCATGGTTGAGACATTATCAGGGACGTTTAATGCTATTTTTTTTTTGGGGGGGGGGGGGGGGTAACGTATATAACGTGATGTTACACGATAACGCTGCCACTCTCAGAGGGCTAACATCTTTTATTTTGTGTCTTATATAATGTAGTTTTAGAAAATCATAGTGTACAAAATTCCCCCTGGAGGGGAGGGGGGTCTATAGCCAGCTCAAGGCCTATAAATAAACCAGAAGCGAACGGTAAGCAAGTAAGACTTTTCTCAAAAAAAATCTCCAAGTCATCACAGCCCGTTATGCTATCTTCTCCTTTACCATTGAATGAAATCCAACCAAATTTGATGTGTGAGTTACTCACATAAATAGGGTTTGCAACAGCCCAAAAAAATTTCGCCCCACCCACCTAGGTCGGAGTCAAAAGGTCAAATATAAATAAATTTCAATAACAAAGTCAATTTCAAAGATTTTTATTTGAATTTTTGTATGAATTCTTCCGAATACAAGATATGAAACATCATGCGCGGATCCAGAAAGTTTTGTCAGAGGGGGCCCAACTCTGATAAGTTTGTTTTTGTTTGTTTTGTTTTTTTTTCGAGGGGAGTGAGGCTCCAAAAACTACCATAAGCGGGCAATTATCGGCCTACCAGCGAAACGCCATTGAAATGGCGTTTCGCTGGTGTGCCGCCAATGACCCACATTGAATGCTGGCTTTATAGCTTTGTGATTTTCAGGAGATCCAGACCAGTAATACTGGGAAACCCTATATTTTTGTGATTTTCAGGGGGTCAGGACCCCCTGTCGCCCCTCCCCCCCCTCTGGATCCGCACATGAACATATATCGAACGTGATGTCTGTTCTGACGCTTGGTTTGTTTGTTTGTTTGATTTGATTCTTTACGCCTCATCAAAAATCTTTCAGTTAAACAGGGACGGGTCTTCCTGGGTTCAACCAATACTAAGCTAGGATAAACGTGTCTTGCTCAAGGACCACAACGCAGTGACGCCGGTGAGGCTCGAACCCGCGGCCCCTCGGTCTCAAGTCAAGCACTCTACAACTGCGCTCCCTTTCTGACGCTTGGGGTGGGTCTTGGGGCTCCGGGTCACCCAGGGGGTCAAATAAATTATTTTTTTCCAACATGGCCATGTGGCATATCAAATTGACGGGGATACTGAGTAGAACAGAATACAAGTAAAACAATATGGTCAAACTGGTGTCCATGGGGTGAGGTCAAAAGGTAAAATATTATCAAATTTTATTCACAAAGATTTTTATACCAAATTTTGTGTGTGTTCTCACAAAAAAAAAGATATAAAACATATTGACCGGAATATTCATTCTGTGGCCTGCATCATGCACAAGTTGTGTGACCTGGGGATGCTGGGGGTCAAAAACTTGGGCGTGGAGATTTGCGATGATGCCCAATCGACTGTACGTTCTAGTTATTATTATTATTATTATTATTATTATTATCATTATTATTATTATTATTATTATTATTATTATTATTATTATTATTATTATTATTACGTACAGTAGTGGCTTAGACACAGATGTAGAACAACTCTATACCATTTTTATTGTCAACGTAAACAGTCTAAAATTTCCTCTTACCCTTATACATACAAACTCCCTATGTTAGGAAGAGGAGCAGTCCAACTATCACAAAAACACATCAGATACAAAAACATGGAATGGGAATTCCATGCCCCTACCCACATCCACTCCACCAAGACATATACAGTCATGTAAGCAGATTTTAGTCTATGTGCGATAAGTACCCTGATCTTGAACCAAATATTGCCCCCCCCCCCCCCACACGCACACGAATCTTCGCTGCATTAATTTCTTAATCTGTGCTGGAAAGTCAACATATGGACGGTTTATGGTTTTGGTTGTTCCTCACAGTGCTCGGGATTTAGCTGCAGTGTGTGATTGTGGTATTCCCTGATTATGCTCACTTACCTTTACTAAGAGAAATTTGATCAAAGGGCATCTCTTGAAGAGCAACGTTGGTTCTGATATTTGCTTTGCCATAATGCATACGCTGCATGGTCTTTATTAAATGTTCAAATGAGTTAGTAAACTTCACTAACAGTATCACTGGAGCAGAGGAAATATATTGGACTTGAAAATTGCATGTTTATTCTCTTCATAAAAATGGTTTTGAAAACAATTAAGGACGACTAATCCGCACTCTTTACATGGGAAACTCATTCCAATCCGATTTCTATAGAAAACCAATCCTTAGTCCACCAGTTGCTAATCCGGGCCTAACACAGCCAGGTTCACAACTTTAAAACTCCTTTGTTTGACCACAAAATACCAAAAGCAAACAAAGTTAATGGCATAAGTAGCAAGGACTATCACTTATTGATGAATTTCACATAGAAACAGAGTAACGTTAAAGGTACAAAATACGAGAAAATATCAGTTACATTTTGAAGGATGTTGTTGGGTTCAAATTCATTGTTTTCTGTGAGCACAACTTTAGGGGTCAATATCTCGTTTTAGGGCATTGACATGCTGGAATCAACAAAAGACTCAACTTGATAAGTTGTTCAAAGAAACACAATTATGACATAAAAAAATGTAAACTGACGTAAATATTTTAAAACTCATCGTTTCTGAACCATGTGTGCGACGCTGCCGCCATATTGAAACTCAGTCTAATCATGCTCTCACTGGGGCCTACGTTTCGAATCGGAGCATCAACGGTGGCGTTAGACAACAGTGATATTTGTGTACAATTTTTTCAAGTACTTTGCCAACTGTGCTTCAAAGTGATATTGGTCTGTAGTTTGTGATGTCTGAAGGGTCATTCATTTTATGAGAATTGGAGTTACGTTGGCTTGCTTCCATAAAGCTGTGACTTGTCCTTTAATAAGGGAGGCATTGAAAAGATCAGATAGAGGAAAGGATAAGGGCATGGCTGAGCAAACATTTAGGACCCAGATCAGGACCGACGATACTATGTCGGTCCTGATCTGCATCCAAACTATTTGACACTCTGATATAGTTCCTGAAAGTATTTTTTTGAAAAAAAGGTTATTTAAAAAAAAGTTAGCAGACGTTCACAAAAGCATGAAGTTACCTAGACTGGAGCCAGTCTA
>OZ026531.1:49776102-49909813 GCA_964019695.1 Loripinus fragilis
TCCTTTTAATGTGATCTATTTTTATCACCCACGTGCATAACTGCCTAATGGGAGCCTCACCTGTGACTAATTAGGCTAGAGCCACCAATTGTTAAGTCTTTGAAGATTTTCTCTACACCCTTAACTTTTGTTTGCGAACAGCGAAGGCTCTAGTGAGACAGTGTCGCTGTGCATGCTCAGCTGAGTCTTCACTGCATAGTGCCATAAGTACCAGTATCTTGGGATAAGATATGTTCTGTCTTTATCAAGAGTCTTGTTGCTTGTACTTAAAACAAATATCTCACTTCTTTAGCATCAACAACATTCTTCGTTGCGTACAGATAAGACTCTAATCAGACTGAGCTGATGCCTAGTCTGATCTGAGTCTTCTTATGACACACAGGCATAGACTTTAAGTCAATTTTCTCATCCCGTGGCTTATTTGTTATCCTAAACAGTGCAAAATATAGATCAGAGTTTCAAGACTTTTAAATGTTCAATTAGTTTAAAGAAATTCACTTTATGCGCAAACGATGATGCTTTGTGCCATCTGAGGGCTCAACATATCAAACTGAACAGACCAACTATTTTAGCTTAAACTACTGATTACTCATAATAAAATATCTGGTCCCACGGACTTTGGGCGGACGAGAGTCGCCTTTATACCACCTTTACCAACTTTAGCAAGGAATCTATCGTGATGTGCAAGGTCTACACTAATGTAGGTGGTATAAAATAGTTATACCATGTTTGTCCACCTGTACGTAAAATAATCCACTCGCTAAAGCTCGTGGATTATCTCCACGTACAGGCGGTCAACCCATGGTATAACTATTACGTATATGACAATTAGAACATGTGCATGCAGTTTGCTAATTGTGCACTCCTGTTAACAGTTGCATGGTTCATGTTGCTTTTCAACCATTGGTTAAGCTATGACCAGTAGTTCATGTGAAAATTGTCTTACGAATAAATAGTTGAATTTCAATGAAATTTTGAGCATTGCTCTGGGTTGAGACCGTCATATTTTATTCTAAGGACCTTGATTTGTAAAGGATTAAACAGTTGAATGTTGACCAAGCTTTGTATATACACATGATATATTTATATAGTAATAATGTCTAGACTTATACAATTATGATTTGTCAAGGAGTTTGGCCTTTAAATCTAAACGCAAGTGAGTATCACCAGGACATGTCACAACCTCACACCACTGACCAACCCATGACGTCGAGCAGGCGCGGGTCCAGCAAGTTACGTCAGGGGGTCCAGTTAAGATTCTTATTTTAGCTTTAGTCATCATATTTTACAGAGGGGAGAGGGGGCGTACCATCATTCTAAGGGGACCACCATCGACCTGCCAGCGAAACGCAATGGAATACATGACATACAACTATTTTTATGAAATACATGATATATAGCCAAAAGTATAAGCCATCCTAAAAATGTTGTTGCTGTACCTGGTAGAGTAGGCATAGAAGTATGCTCTCTAATTTTTTTACTAGTAATTAGGGACAGACCATTTGGTTTTCTGGTGGGGAGGGGCTGTTTTATTCCAACCGCTTAAAACTAGAATATATTTCGGACAAAGTGAAAGCATTTACTTTTTGTAACCATAAAAAGTTAGTGAAAGCATTTATCTTTTGCAAGCAAAACGTCTTTTTACAATTTCTTTTAGGCCCTATACGCATATATAACTTCAGTTTCATCAAGTAAGTATACATCTGATCACCACTTCTTCAAATAAAAAAAATCAGCTAATTAACATTAATTCTCTGTAACTACTGAACCTGTTATAATAGAGGTTGTTCACGCTCGGTCTCGGATTTTATTGAAAATTGCTGACAATTATTATTCCTTGGTAAAACCAAAATATTTAATGCTAGTTCACTCATTTGTCTTTCCGTTGCCATGGCAACAGCTTCCAAATATTTTGGCCAAAAATCAACCAAAATTACCTTAAAATTCAATAATTTCGCTGCAAAACTGCCATTTATATTGCCTTTCTCTCACAATATTTTTCATTTTGTCTGGTAATTCAACTTAAACTTATCTAAATCATACCTCATATCATCCCGACTGAAAAGTTTTTGTTGACTAAATTAACACTGAATGTGGGTGGGGTAACACAACCCCGAAATGTTTGGTTTTTTGCACTTTTTGACAGCTTATATTATTAAGGGCTCGACAGCCGGACACATTATAGGACTAACATGAAAATCAATATTACCCCATCTTTCAAAAATTAGAATAAAAGTTTTGAAAATGTTACCATCTTCTATGTGTTACCATGGAAACAAGAGGTACACCGTTCCAAAATGCATGATTTTATTTTAACAAATATTTATGAGGTGTGAAATTCACACCACTGCCAGACTGTAACACTGAACAAAAGGAAGTGTTAAGCTAACATTTTTCTGCCAAAATCTATAAAAAATATTATCAGAGGCCCGAATGGGGGGTTTGATTTAGTCATTTTAGGGGTGCAACGGGGGCAAAAATTAAGAAATTATTTGAAAAAAAAATCAAAACTCTTTTACATAATAAAATTAATTGCATCAAAATTGTTTTGAAAAGTAATGTCTACATTATACAATTGTAATTAAAACTAGTGAGTGAATTACATACCAGGAGCGTAGGTAGCTTTTTTATATAAAATGGCGCAATCCGGTGCATTCTGAGCGTTCCAAAGTACGTTATTATCAACCTAAAAATCAACAATTTTAAGGATAATAAATCAACAACAAGGAAAATTATTCGCCATATTTTTCTCCATTATAATTCCAGAAGTGCATGTTAGTACGAAAATAAACACATTTACAATGACAAGGGGGGTCTGGGGCCCCCAAGGAGCCAAAGAAAGTTTTAAGAATCTAACAAATTGGAGGCTTTTCCTTTAAGGTGCGATTTTTTTTAAATTTATTTTTTTACTTTTTGGCAGGGCTCTCTAAATCTCCAAAACTATGAGCTTGCTCGCCAGCTTCCCTTAAACAATTACCAGTGTCCCTAGCTCCCTGGAAATAAATAGCTCTTCTCCACAGCTTCCCAAAACCCAAGGGAGTGGCAACAAAAACACTTGGAATGGGAGCAACAACAGACAATTAGCAAACAACAACATAGCCACTGCCACAAAAGGGACAGCTTACGAGCCCAATGAGGGGCTTAAATATATTTCACCAGTTTTTGTTGTTAAAACGCATAAATGCCTAGCTTATATGGAGGATAAAAACTTGTTTTATGCCTAAATCATTATAATGACAAAATTTGAATATGCAATACTTGTTTCGTTAGGAATGTTATCCATTTATTTTTTGTAAAATTGTTTATTTACAATGGTGTTATGGCCCTTGGCATATACCAATTTTTTGTTTGTGCAGAATATGTTGATTATGAAAGGATGTATTTTAATCAAATTGGATATGCTTGTTTATGACCAGATATTGTTCAAAATATTTGATGATTTTTATCAATGTAAAGCATGCTGAACTTTCAAATTAAAATATTTGTAATTTTGAATCTTGTGTTTATAGCATTGATCTCCCACAGCAGAGCAGCTCTAATTTAATGCAGTTCGCTAAGGAGTTTGTAGTTTTGTACATTATAAAATATTATCATAAATATCCGGGAAACTCAATACTCCGTTTACCTTCTAACAGCTGTAAATCAAACATCTGCATTAAACTAAACAAGAAAAACAGATAAAAGATCAATGTGTGAGTATCAAAAATCAGAAAATGTTCAACTTTATGATTTTGATTTGTTCACACACCCACCTGTTAAATATTGGCCACTATAAGGAAGTGCAGTTGAGGCAATTGATATCCCATGACTCCATTCACTTGAGAACCGAGGTATTCCAAAGTCTGACACAGTCACATGCCACAAGTACAGGACCAGGGAATATAGATTTTATAGAATTCACTGAACTTCACTTGCTAGGTTTCAAAGTTGGCTTATATACTGAAACAATAAAGTTATGTCTGCTTGACGTTTATGTCTGCCAGTTCCAAATCTTTAAACGTATTTCATTTAAATTTTCACCTTACAAACTTTAATTATTTAGAAACAATTTGCATCTAAGAGTAATTCATTTGATAATCTGTAGAGCCGCTGACAAAGCAGCGAACACGAGTACCCTTAAAATCAAAAGTCACAACATCAATAGCTTGTGTGTTGGTCATAATCCTAACCATTCAAGCACATTTTAACACCACTGAGCAAACTCTCTAGTAAGATAAGCTGGCTAGTTGTATGCATTGCTTTTGCGGCCACAGCCATTAATCTGTAACATACTCTGACGTCACCAAACATCGATCACGAGCGTGCGTGAAAACACTCAGAAAATTTATTATTGGTCCAGCATTTTGATAATCAACAGAATCGAACAATTTTGATGTTTTTTCGTCATCACAAGCATTTTAACATTAATTAAGATTTATCAGCATCAAAACAATTGATAATGGAAATTTTCTAATGATTTTGCAGTAAGGGGTGGGGTATAAAACACAGATTTAGTGAATCTTTGATGCCCCACACCAGCCATAGTTTTTGTCTTTCTCTATTGTGTAATTGTTGTCATAAACAAACACAACAAATTGAAACAAAAATGGTCTCAAAATGATGTTAGGTTAAGGAGATTTGAAAGTTCTTAAATTGTTATTTGTTTAATTCAAGGGGAGGTAATTTTAGTTAATTTCGTAAATGAAAGATTTGGAACTGCAATTTCGCTCGTTTAATGAGCAGACTTGGGATTTTTAGATGTTTTTTCATTGTCGGACGCTTCTGGTTGCCATTTACCGTAAAATGTATCACGTTTTAATGATTAACTTCCTGGTTATAATGGAAAAAGCTGTGTGCACATTAGGTTTATTTACCATTCAGGATAAGACGATTATATCAAATAATTACCATTTTTTGTGTGTCGGACGTTTGATAAACATTTTGGTTTTAATTTTTTTTTGCAACATCTTAACTGGATCGAAAGATACAGTACCATGAAAATCGGACGTTTCTTTTTTGTTTGAGTATATGTGTGGAAATGGTTTAGGCCGATGTCCGTTTTAAGGTGGTGGTTCTATTGTTGTTAATTTGTTATGTAATGTACCTCCCATTGTTTGTGGGGGTTCTGTGTTGGTCTTTGTTTTGGTATGCATTACTTTGTGTTCTTTCTAGTTTTGCAATCATCTTGAAGAGAAAGAGCTGGTTGCTATCCTTTAATTGTTTTATGTCTTGAAACTGTTAATGTTCTGTGGCTCTTCTTCGTGGTGCCCTGGGTTGGTCTGCAGTGTATGATTGTGGTATTACCTCATCATATTCAATTACTTTTTGAAATATGATTTATGAAACTTTACTTAATTTCAAAGAATTAGGAAGGTGACAAAAATGAATTCAGTAATCAAAAAGCAAACTGTGAATAAAAATCAAACAACAACAAAAAGAAACACACAAAATCACACACACACACACACACACACACACACACACACACACACACACACACACACACACACACACACACACACACACACACATTTATTCATCTTTTTTGTGAACACCCAGGGCAGAGGAATGATCCTCTACCCGAATAAATTTCACTTCAGAGCAGAATGTAAGGTGCACACATCCATGACAATTATTCCAGTTAGCCGATTTTATAAACTTCAAGTAAGGTAAGGATTTTATTTTTTCTGGTTCTACTCGCTTGCATACTACACTTTTGTTTTACTGTCATCATCACTTTCTTCAGATGTTATATCTTCTCCTTGGTGAAGCTCACTTGTTAGGGGTTTGGATGACAGTAAATTCTTAGCAGTGTTCTTTTCAGATGAGTTGGGTTTTAAGTACATATCTTTAGCTTTTTCATCTGTCATTTTTAATTGTTTTGGTTTCAGTTCTGGTCTTGATTTTTCACTATATGCCTTTGTTTTTTTCATAATCATCTTCAGGTATGGCTTGGCATCTAGGGTTTGGTCTCTTTAACTTCTCATTTACATTCTCTGCCATATTTTGTGTTCGGGCGGATGTTGTCCATTTCACTCTCAATCTTTTCAAACTTTTGCTGTAAAATCTTCTCCACTGCTTCTTTTCTACTTTTAATGGCAACAACTTTCTTCAAAGGTTCTTTATCACGAACACCTTCATTGGGATACAACTTATTTGGATCAATTGCTTTATCATTTGGATAAATGACAATTATTCTAAAAGCAGCTTGAATATTGGCGGTGTCAAAGCTTTTGAATAAGCTGTGCACGCAAAGTCACACATATTAAAACTGGTTATTGTCTGACCAATGTTCCTTCTCATGAAATGACTGCATTCAGAAATACAAAATATCTTGAATGGTCAACAGCAACATCCAATCGCTGTAATCAATGTTACGTGTAGGGAGGAAGTACAAAGAGCACAATCTGGTGGTCCTTGACACAGTCATTAAGGGATGCTGACACACTGGATGAATGAGCATCATATAGTAGTAATTTATGCTGTGATGTATCTGGTCCTGATTGCTTAAAACGACGAAAATGGTCCTAGAGATACCGTTGAAATATAGAAGAGTAAGACCAGCCAGAGTCTGACATGACCCCAACTGAATCTGAAGTAGCTCCTTTCACCAGGTCCAGATATATCTTCTCCCCTGACAACAAAAATGGTGGTAAAGAATCGCCAATAGCATTGATGCAGCCAAGTCACGTTACTGTGGTGGATCTAGAAGTAATAGACTGAGGTTTACTGTTTGATGGAGCAATGACATTTGAGGGTGTATTATTATGTTGAAATCCAGTTTCATCTAAGTTGTATATGAGATGGGATTTATCATTCAGGTGATACTTCTCCGGAATATGATCAAGTTCATTGTAGTAATTATCTATAATTTCTGGGGTGCAACCCTTTTCCATACAGGAGCCAAGACTTCTTTGATTTGATGATCTCAGTCTGTCCTGCCAGCGCTTCAGGACGCTGTCAGCCAAGTGTTACTTCAGGGTTTGCTTGATGGCCTTCTGCCAAGATGCTGAGTTAAGTCTCTAGCCAGTAGCTTCAGTTGCATATTTGTATAGCCATAGTCAAGTTCAGACACAACTTCAACATGCTCTACCAACGTTAGTTCCTCATCTCCTATCAGTAATGGGCCAGAACCACAATAATCATTCTCTGGGTCAACTAGACCAATGACTTTGTCTTGCGATGTCTTCACAGGAACCCCAAAGGTGGTTGTTGCTGTCCTGATACATGCAGCTTGGTGTCTTTCTTTCACAGCACTGTAGTTTCTGGCTAAGTTTTCTTTGCTGTAAGTAGACCTGTTCTTTCTTGTGACTTTTGCTGGATTTTGCTGAAAACAATTCCAAAGGTGTCATAAGAATGGGGCCAAAACTTATGTTAGGTTCAGGAGACCTTTAACACCGAAATCCATTGCAAATAAATGAAAAACAATGAATGTACAATTAAAAGAAAGAGGTTTGCTCGCTGTTTAAATGTGTCTAACTCTAACTCGAACATCATAAAAATGGGGTTGTTTGTATGACGTTAAATAGGAAAGAGTAAATGTGTGAAGATATGTGTTTGGTCCTAAGCATAACCTGAGCCTTCATATACAGACGATGGCGTCAATGTTTGGCTGTTGAAATTATGTTTAAGCGGCTACAACTTCTGTTTATTTTAAGCCAGTGTTCCTGCTGTCGTTTATATTTTTATTATTTGTTACTCTTATTTTATTTGAACAATTTTAGTGTTTATACCTTTTTCCTTTCCGCTATCAAAACAATCATAATTAACTTTAAGCTTTCCCAGTGTTTTCTTTGAACTAATGGTTTTGCATTAATACAGTTTAAAATTTAACCAGACACTTATTTTATTTATCACATGACGTCGCGTATAGGAGTGAAATAAAGCCATGCATTAAAATGGATAAACCACTAGTGGTTTACAGTTTTTCGGGAAATGTTATGACGTCCATAACAACGTTGCGTACATAATCACCCTAACACACAAGGTAAATATACTGATTGATCAGATGTGATCAGTTTTCCATAGCAGCCTAATGGAGTGTTATTAATAGCAAAAACCTTAATCCTAGGACTTTAATGGCAAATTTGTTTTAAGAACATATTTTTATCTTTTTTAAGGGCAGAAATAAGATTTCAAAGTAATCTTAATGGCATATGATGAATAGAATCTAACATTCGTGCTTTTGTATTTTTGAATTTATTATACTGGTTGCGAAAAAGAGATAAAATTCTCAGCAAGCCTCTTATTTTATCTCTTCCCCAACTCGTTTGTGAATTCAATAAAACATGAGCACTCATGTAAAATCTTCTATATACTATGTTCTTAGATCTTTATGATATTCTGAACAATCATGAACAAGTCTTAATTTGATTAGAGTCCTTTCTTAGGTTGTAGTTCTCCATTTGCTACTTTGTTGTTCTTGTTGTTGTTTTGGTGACCCCTTCCTTGTGTTTGGATTTTGTTGTTTGGTTTTCGTTTTGAGATATAATATATTCTGTTTTCTTTGTTATTTAATGGCCGTATTGCTGAGGAAAACGAGGTCCATTGGGTTAGTTAAATGTGCCCTTTCACACGTTCAGAAGGTTGATAGAGATGCCTATTGGAACAGTTTTATCTTTGAGAACGGCTCTTCTGATCCTGAATGTCTGAACATGTGGAAACATTTGAAGGTTTTGGTTATTTGTCAAATTGCTTAAGAGAGACGCATTTGGGATCACTAAGGGAAATGGGATTTTGAAAATTGACGCTAAGGAAACACCCATTCTCCTCCATGGAGGAAATAACAGTTGACCCAAAAGGGGGTCGCCACATTGTTGGATGGACTTAAAGTGCATAAAGGCCATGGCCCCAAGGGACTCAATGACAGAGTGTTAAAAGAGTGTAGTACACAGATTTCACACATCCTGGTACGTATCTTTAATAAATATTTAGCTCAGGGCAAAGTACCAGATGATTGGCGGCAAGGAAATGTATCTGTGGTCTTTAAAAAAGGAGAAAAATATGATGCTGTGAACTATAGACCTGTGTCGCTAACCTGCATCTGCTGCAAACCCTAGAGCATATATTAGTAAGCAACATCAACAAGCATTAAGCCTTAAATAGTATACTTGCTAACTGTCAGCATGGTCTCCAAAGTTGAATTACTTGTGAAACCCAGTTGGTGCAGTTTGTGCACGATATCATCAGTAATCTGTATGATTTGATCATCATGAATTAAGCAAAGTCCTTTGACAAGGTTCCACACAGGAGGCTATCCCATGAACTTGATTAGTGTTGGATAAGAGGGTTCATCCATAAGTGGATCAACTCCTGGTCAACAAGTAGTATGAGATAGCCAAGCCTCAAATCCCATTCCAGTTTTAACCAGTATACCCTAGGAATTGGCCTAAGAGCTAATTCTTTTTCTTATTTTCATAAATGATTTATCGGATACTATTAGGTCCTCTGTTCGACTGTTCGCAGACGATTGTGACCTATATAGGAACTTATTTTGCCGGAAGACCTTAACAGTCTTGCAAAGTGGGAAGCCGATTGGTTAATGAAGTTCAATGTTGCCAAATGTCACTCTATTAGAGTGGCCTGGCATTATTCACATAAACAATCCTCCATGATTATAAACTACATCAGCAAACCTTTGAAATTTTCAGTCTGCAAAATATCTTGGCATAATTATCACAGAAATTATGGATTGGGGTCAACATATCTCTGATATTTCGTTCAAATCAACTAACATTTTAGGTTTCTTTCACAAGAATTTGGCTTTCGCACCTAGAAATACTAAGGAGGTTGCATATAAAACTGAGGTACACCATTAACTCGAGTATGCAGTGCCTAATTGGAACTCTTATGCTCAAACTCAGGTTCAACACGTGGAGGAACTGCTGAGGATGGCAGCCCATTGGACCTGTAGGAGATTGCACAACATTAGCAGTATTGGGGAAATGCTCAATCAGCTGCGATGACCATCTCTTGAGGCGCGGAGTGATCAGTCCTCTCTACTTCTCTTGCACCAGATTCATAGTGGAACTATGTCTATTGATAAAGACAAGTACTAAACCCGTCTCACAGAATAGAACTCGCCAGGTCATCACATAATCCCCAGTACTGTAGGCCACAGACATACAGAAATGAGGACTATTCCCCCTTGGAATGCAGCTTAAACCACAGAGGAGTTTAGGGCCCTTATTTAAATGACTCCGCCAAAAGCTTCGTTATAAATTCAAAATTCAACAATCACCTCAGATATTGATCAGATATTGTTAGCCAGAGTAAAGATAGAAAGATAGAAAGAAAGATATGTGCATGTGTTGCTTTTGTTAAGCCGATTAATGCCTGAAAGGGCCTTCAGGCTTCTTATACTGTTCTGATTTTCCAGATGAGTTAGAGGTCGCAACAGCTGTTGTTTGTTTCCATTGGAATAGACGTTTCCGAACCACACCCATAATACCAATCAAAAGTCATCTCATAGTGAATACAATGACCTCTTACCACGTGGCATATTCCCACAAACAGAATTGTGCGTTTTCAATCTGCATTGATATAGTATTGATACCTTTTTCTGGTTCTGACAGAAAGCAGAATGCCACTTAATCTGGGAGTTGTTGCACTTTCTGTTAAATATCATAAACAGACTCAACGAAAGTGGGTCTATTGTTTTCAAGTCATGTCGGTTCTCCCTTTTTTGAAAGGGTCCGCTTTTCTAGATTGTTTACTTCATTTAAAGGGTCTATCGTTCATTACCAATTATTGAGGTTGCTGAACATGTCTTAAATGAAAGCAAGTAGTGCAGACCCTGGCAAGAGATGCCCCATTTGATGGCATTACATATATAGTGTTTGCTAATGTCCACTTACAGGATGCTAGATTAAGTCATAAATAAGTTAAACTTATCTCAGAACGGTGTCTCTGCCTTTTGGTGTCATGGGTACTAATTGTGCTCCTCTTGTTGCAGTTTTGTTTTTGTTTTGTTATGAGAGAGACTTCATGTTGTCGCTGTCAGACAATAACCAAACTGACATTATTGAAGGTTTAAACTCCATCTCTAGATACTTAGATGACTATCTTAATAATCCTTATTTTGAACAAATGGTAGGCCAGATAAATCCTTCTGAACTTCAGTTATATAAGGCGAATTCTTCTAATACTGAAGCTCTGTATTTGGACTTGAACTTGTCCATAACAAATGGCATAGTTTCTTCTAAAATTTATGATAAACGGGATGTTTTTAATTTTGAAATAGTAAATTTCCCATTTCTTGATGGAGATGTTCCTCGCTCCCCTTCCTGTGGCGAATATGTTTCTCAGCTTATTCGTTTGCAAGAGTATGTTCTAATTTTGATGACTTCTTTGCACCCTTACTTACTTTCAACAACAGAAACTTATTTTTAACTGCTAAGTTATTAAAACAAGGTTATAGATATCATAAAAATTGAAAGCATTTTCTAAATTTTACCACAGACACTCAGAGTTAATTGTTAATACAACATTGGGCTAAAACTCTCTGCAACAAGGCATATCAGAACCTATATTTTATGGTGATTTAGTTAATAAGTTCAAACGAATTGTTGGAAAACCTAATTTTAGTGATCGATTCAAAAAGACTATCAAACGTTATAAAAAAGTTGGATATAACTTGGATGTCATGCGACAGTCTGCATGCCTGGTTTTTAACCCAGTCACCATTTATAGCTATGGATTCCTCTTTAATTGCACAACGGTGGGTCAGGCCTCAGACTCTATGACGGCTCCGCCGTAAAACTTTTAATCGGTGTGTTGGTACCTGATGCTTATCTGTGACGGGACCCACCGTGGCTCAACTTGAGGTTTTCCTTAGCTCTGACTATCTGTGAGTCGTGAGCCCTTTTCTTTGTTTCATCATAGTGTGTTATTTTGATTGATTGAGTGTTTCTCCATGATGATACATTGCAATAGTTAGAAGGCTTCCATTTTTTGTGCTTCAACAATAGAATCTAGGGCGAAGATTTGGTACCAGTAAAATGCCCCCCCCCCCCCCCCCGGTGGCTTAGGCTGCTGTCCTTTCTAAGGCTGTGGTTATGTTGTTGTTGACTTGTTGTTCATTGTAACTCCCATTGCGGGGTTATGTAATTGTTCTATGTTTTGTTGTACGTTACTTTATGTCCCTTCTAGTTTTGTTTTCATCTTTATGTGGAAGAGAGAGCTGGTTGCTTTGCTTAGGTTGTCTTTCTGGTTTCTCGTGATTATTGTGTGGCTCTTCCTTGCGGTGCCATGGGTTTGTCTGCAGTTTGTGATTGTGGTATTTCCTGATCATACTCACTATTTTTAGTGTGTATGTTATTGTGGTATTTCCTTTTCAGATTCACTTGTTTTTACAAAGTGTTTATTATGGTGCTTTGTAACCTGCTAATCGCACCATAAAGGTCTTTTATAAGTTCACCACATTTAAAGTTTGTAAACCGTGTAGAAGCATGATACAAAGTACAAGGGATGTTCCAAAAGTACTGATCTATATCGTGTAGCTTTTTATTGTGTCATTAAAAGTGTAGGGTAGTTATAATTATGTTTGTGATGTGATTGTCATTTTATGTCTTCAGTCAGGATTCTCTGTTAAGGATTGATATTGAATAAATTTAAATTTAAATTTCCTCTTTAATTGCACGCCGGTGGGTTGGACTTCAGACTCTATGACGGTTCCGACTTAAAGGCTTTTCTATTGATGAGATGGTAGGGGCCTGATGCTTTGGCTGTTTGTCGGGCCCATCGGGGTTTACCTCTTGGATTTCTTTTGCTTCAAATTTATTTTCTGTTGAGTCCTTATCTTTGCTTTATTTCCTTGTTATATCTTGATTTATATGTTCTAGGAGATGATGCATTGATAAGTAAGGGGTCTTCCATGCAAACCAAATATCTATGTGTCTTGGTCCACATCTGAATTAAGGGTGAGGTTGGCGCGCCGTAAAATTGGTTTGAGCCCTTCCATTAAAATATTTTACTGACCGTTCCAAGGCGGTACTTCTTTTGTGGATCTTTTATGTTTTTTTCTGTGTTGCGTTTGTTATGCCTTTGTGCGCGTCTGTTTTTATGTGCCTTGTGGTCACCTGCTGGGAAAGGGCTGACCTCTTGGTTCTCGTTTGTGGTGTCTTACTGTGAGACGTCACTTTCCCATTGGTATCCGGGGTCAGGTATGGTACTTGATTGTATCGATTCCTGATCTTTGCACCCTTACTTACTTTGACTTGACAGAGTGGACAGTGGGTCCAGATTTGGGTCACTTATTCACGGGGATGTTTGGGTGATGGACAACAATAATAACAAAATTCAACATGAAACAAATTTAATACTGGTTTGGTAAAATCACAGTAACGTTAAACATAAAAATAATTTGATCTAAGAGTTCCTAATTTGATATCGAAATGTGTTCTTATATTTTGAGACCCACTAAAAGTTTCTATATAACCTTCAAATTAAATCCTCCCTCTGTATACCAAGGAATGTGTGCATATTAAACCCATTAAAACCCTGATGTCTCAATATAAAACAGTTGAAACATTAAAGCGAATAGGTGAATAGTTTCATATAGGTACACTTTTATGAAAAAAAGTTGAAGGGCTAGTGCTTAGCCGAATGTCCAAAACCAAGCAAACCTCCTTTAATCCCAACATAATATGTGGGTACTTAGAATAACCATTGCAGTGAAATGGCCTTTTTAAGCATCCAAAACATATCTTTAAACGATGGATAAAAATAATTGCAATTTCACACTTAATTAGTTGCATTAGGACGATGTCAACTTCTTTCTTACTGCATTTTTTTTAGTATGTGAACAATATTATATTGCTGTGACTGGAAAGACCATTTGCATTATTTTATTCTGTTTTGTAATGTGTTAACACGTGCAAGGATTACATCCATGCGCATTTAAACATTGAGTTTAAAAAAAAACACAATTTTTTCTTACAACCCTCACCATAATCTGAATATTCAGAAATATTGCTTATATTTTTATGGATCTTTTTATAGTTTGTTATCTGTGAAACTAACAAAAAAAGGTTTTCAAACATATGTATAGTGACGTGACAAAAGTACAGTACATCGTTGATGTTACTTTCTTTTTTAGAAAAACACCAAAATTTCGAGAGCGTTGAAAACATCCAACTTATCACGAGTGCTAAGCACGAGTAATAACAGTAGACACATAGAATACTATTGGCTCGACAGGGAAACGCTATTTAAATGACGTTTCGCTGGCGGACCGATAGTGGCCCAATACCGTATGCTGATTTGTAATTGGATGTTTCTAATGCACCGGATGAAATATCATTGGTATTTAATTATTTTATAGAGAAAAGAGTGACAGGGCAAACTGAAACATTGCAAAAGAAGGGTCCTCTAAGATACAATGAAAATTAATATGTTTAATATCTGTGGAGAATAATATTCTTGATTTTAAGGCTGATTCAGGTTTCAAATCTTTGAAAACAGCTACCTGTTCGATGCTATACATTTGTCACGTCACTTTACAAGTTATGAGAATGTTTTTGAAATAT
Source organism: Loripinus fragilis (assembly GCA_964019695.1). Taxonomy (NCBI): domain Eukaryota; kingdom Metazoa; phylum Mollusca; class Bivalvia; order Lucinida; family Lucinidae; genus Loripinus; species Loripinus fragilis. The sequence goes on from OZ026531.1 coordinate 49,790,610, forward strand.
ATCTTCAACTAAATGATCAATTCACTACGTTCTAGGGGCATTTCCGACTCCCAACACTGTCTTGAAGGATCCTATACCATATTTTCCAACTGAAATAAAGAAGAAATAGAAATCTTACATGTGGGTCACTTATCGCCAAAATACTTTAACCGTGAATGTGAAGATATCCGATTAAGTAAGAGGTGTATCTGTGCCATAATTAATTTTGATACTATGCGTGTGCGACCAATGAAGGCTACGGCGAGACTGAATGCGCGGATCCAGACAGTTTTATCGGAGGGGGTCCAACATTGACAATGTTTTTTTAGAGAGACAGGCCATCAAAGGTCCGCCAGCAAAACGCCATTTAAATGGCGTTTCGCTGGCGTGCCGATGATGGCCCAACATTAGCCTTGTGATTTTTCAGGATTGCTAAGAAACCCTATATGTTGTGATTTTTCGGGGGGGGGGGGGGGGGTCAGACCCCCTGTCCGCCCCCTCTGGATCCGCCCATGGACTGTGCATATGCGCAAACTCGACTCAGTAATCATTGACTTGAGACCGAGGAGTCGCAGGTTCGAGCCTCATCGGCGTCTCTGCGTTGTGGTCCTTGAGCATGACACATTTATCCTACCTTAGAACTGGTTCAATCCAGGAAAACCCGTCCCTGTTTAACTGAAAGATTGTTGATGGGACGTAAAGAAACAAATTAAACAAACAAATAAAAATCAGTATTCATTGGTTGTCTTTACAATAAGTACATGTACCAAAATCTCATATGATAGCTTATATTTAGAATTTCGCTATTGCTTCCATTTAAAATGCATTTGGGAATAAACTATGGTACTGAAAATTCGTAAAGCCTGTTTCACATCAGCATTGCAGCAGTCAGATGACAACAAAAGCACAAAAAATTACCCCGTATGTAAAGTGATAACTGTCTTTGTCGTTTATTTCCTGGTTAAGATGTTGTGTGCAACACCGTTAGACTACCCTATGATATCACAGTGAAGCAACGTCAAAAACTAAATTTTCCTTTTCGATTTTTGGATAACATAAGACTGCTGTAAGACACGCAATGCTGCTGCGAGGCACATAAGTGTGTGTGTACGACTAATTTTAGAGTTCGAAAATGCCTAAAACTGTTTCCAATCACCATGCAATGACTTTGCACTTTATTGCAAGGCGTGTTAAAAATATGTCAATTCAATACTAAAATAACGTAAACGAGTCATGCTAGATGTCAATACATTCATGAACCACTGTGAGCAAACAAATATATTAGACTTCGAGATAAAAAAAAGGTCCTGCTCCCCCCCCCCCCCCCCTAGGGAATTTTTCAGACATATCCTATCTTGAAGAAAATTTCAAGCCGCATCTTTTAAGAGATGTTTGCACTCTGCGCTCCGGGGCGTTAGTCTCTGACAGCCTGTTACATATGTTACTGTAACAAACAAAGGAAAAAGTCAAACTGAAAGTTTGAGCTACAGAAAGAAGACATTAAACCATCTAATTATTCAAATTTCTTATGTAGTTTGCAAGCTGGTTGCCTAAGCTACATAAAAGCAGCATTTTTTAACAAAATTACAGCCTTCAATGGTGTTATATGCGTTACATAGATTAAATTTCCCTTTGAAAGTTGAAATCGTGACTAACATCATTCATTTTACAGAAGATTTGTGCATTTTTACAAGTGTTTTTAATCTTAGTTTTCTAAAATACTCATTTGACTAATAGAAAAAACAAAGTTTACTTTTCTATCTCAAATACATTGTTTTATATGAGCTATTAAACAACCCTACCCCCAATTCTAAGTATCCAATTTCGGTATCCATTATTGAAGAAAAATATATGAAATATTTGACGCTCGTGGATATCTTACATATTTGGCACTGTCTTGCTAATGCAATAAAGAATCATACATTTGCAAGTTTGACATCAGGATCAGAGCACTTATTAAAGTATGTAACGTATGTTACATATGTGGCATAATGAATGAGTTGGAAGTAAGAGATGATATTTCAGAAAAATACTGTTTTTCACATGTTTTCCTATTAATCTCTAGCCTCTGGTGCCTTAGTCTTAGTAATTACAGTCATTGCTGATAACAAGCCCTTGGAATTGTGTTACCTATGTTATATATAACCTTTTTAATCACATATTTCCTAATACCTATAATATTAAAATATATAGACATATAGATAGGAAATAAAAGTTCTCATTTAAATGACACACTTTAATAAATATTCCTATTAAATTAAATTATTCAAAAACAATCTTTATTCAAGTCACACTCACAATGTTTATCAGTGTGTCTGCTTCTATTGCAAAATAATCACCCATTTCATCACAACCAGTAGAATCATGGCATTGTATTAGGACTGCAAACTGAGTATAACCCTGTTCCTCTCCACCCCTTTGGGAATTGTGGAGACATATCCTACCTTAAAGAACAATTCAAGATGCATCAAATAAGAGATGTTTGCACTCTATTAACTAGGGGGTTAGCCTGTAATGGTATGATACGTATGTTACCATATCAATTTAAGAATAAATGAATTGACAGTCTGAGAAACAGAAAGAAGACATAAAACTATCTATTAATTTGAATTATTCATGTAGTTTGCCTGCTGAATACCTTAGATACATAAGAAAAGATTTTTTAACAAATATACAGCTTCCTATGGTGTTATATGTGTTACATTAATAAAGATTACTTTTTAAAATTGGTAATTGTGACAAACATCATTTATAAGCATTTCGTGTGATCCTCCTCTTTAGCCATCAAAAGACTTAATTTTCTTTGTATGTGTGGCCAGTGCCAGCGTCATACAACTTGACTCAGCCAAATTTGAATTCTTAGCATTCATCAAAAGCAGAAACAGCATGTTAGTGTCATGGGATCAAGCACCTGATTAAATATGGGTTTAATGGCATTTCACATATATGCATACAATGGAGTATGACTCTGGTATATATCTCTTCCTGTGAAGTGGCAAGAGCAATCTAACTGCAGCTGCCTCTGCATCCGTGCTAGTCAAATGATAACTTTGCTCTGATTTTGCAAAATCTATGTCTCTACTGTGTACCTCTAAGAATACTTTAAGGTTTCTGACATTGGTCAAACAGAAATTTGATAGGCTGCTTTTTGCATCATTTGTCATGGAACCTATCCAGTCTTTTGGTGCTTATGTCCTCAGGTCTTAGATCAATAGTTTTTTGCTGCGCCCAAAGAACTTTATAAATTTTCTTTAGTTACAATGTTGACTCTTGATGGTTTTGCCAGACCGTCTGAAACATTTCCAGTTACACCTTGAAAGTTATCTGGTATAAGAGAAAGAATATGAAGTTGGACATTGCCATCAATTATGTTTGCAGTTGGTTGTTTTTGATGTCAGTACATTGAAGCATGTCTTAAAATAATGGGAAACCTATGATTTTTCAGTTTTTGCAGCCATATCATTAGCTGTTGCATTCAAAAGAAGGAAAATGGACTATAGGTAGAATGGGATAACCAGTAGTTCTATATTATGCTCTATGAAAGATTTATACAGAGTAAACAACTTGATAAGGTGCCTCACTTCATGATCCATTGAAAACACTGAAATTGATAACACTTGCCTCTAACTCTGTAATCAAAAAGGATGTCACGACAATGCCCTTGCTCATTTATTATGACGAGTTATATATGTTACATCCTTTAATAAGCGCTCTTATCTTAGAAACTTAGTGAATCATTGAATTGAAAGGGTCTAATTTGCCCTCTTTTCATCCTGCATTTCATTGCTTTACATGCTGTGATACATCCAGTTCGTTTATCTGAAGGGAAAGAGTTACCTCGGTTTCAGCACATCAGAAGTACTAAGACTTCAAATAAGTTTTTGAATGCTTGGGGAAAGATAATAAGTGCAGAGACATTATTAGATGAAAATATGTGGGTTGCATGTATGGAAAGGCTACATTTATAAAAGTTAACCAGCTAAGATATGATTCTTTATCACAGAAATATCAAGGTACATCAGTCTAGGTACTCATTGCTCTTTATGGCATATTTTTCCTCCTTGTAAAGCATTGTCTTTCTCCTACTTGCAGAGTATCACTTGAAACACATACTCAAAGAGCCAACTATTAGTAATTCATATCAGTTTCCAAATGTTCCAAGCCATAAATGGCAAAATTGGAAAGTTGATAATGGCTCATCAATTTTGAGTGGACTGGTGGTAAAATTGAGTAACAGTAAATGATTGAAATATTGTGTGATGATTCTACTAGTTGCAAGGAGGCGTGTGATAATAATGATTACCACAGAAGCAGACAACGACAAACGTTTAACATGAGTGTTAAATCGATGAGAAATAGTTTGGACCATTTCATTTATTGTATTTTCATGTAAAAATGTAAAACTATCTTTTCATATTTGTAAAATCTAATAAAACAATTTGAAACCAAGTCATAGTAGTTGTTAAACTACATGACGATAGCCATGATTATAGCTTTTAAATTATAATTAGGTTCATGTAATGCACATAACACCACAGTTAGCCGTATTAATGTTAAGCAGCTTCCATATGTAGTAAAGACATCCAGTATAAAGACTACAAGAATGTCAATTTATTAGATATTTTTAATGTCTTCTTTTGGTAGCCCAAACATTCAAATTTCTTATTCTCAAATTGATATAGTAACATATGTAACAAGCTGTTACAAGCTAACGCCCCGACTTACAGAGTGCAAACATTTCTTATTAAATGCACCTTGAATGGTTACATAAGATGTAATTTGTCTGCAGAATTCCAAAGGGGATTAGGATGGAGCAGGCCCTTACTCAGCTTGATGTCAAAATATTGTTTGATGATTTTACTTATCACGCTAACATATGTAATGCTCTCTGATCTTTAAAACTTGATGACAACTAGCAGATCTATAAGTCTTTATCATAGGAGCCAGTTTAAAATCCCTAAACAATGTAAGATATCCAAAAGCTACGAGTTTTTTTCACAATTTTAGCCCAAACTTTCAAACTACATTTCCCTTATTTGATATAGTAACGCATGTAACATGCTGTTTCAGACTAACGCCCCAATATAGAGAGTGCAAACATCCCTTATTCGATGCAGCTTGAGTTGTACTATAAGAAGGAATATGTCTCCAAAATTCCCTCGAGGAGATTAAAACATTTTTAGGCATATCTTACGTAAAGACAATGAGCTTGCCCATTTATTACATCAGGTAACATATGTTACAGCCTCTGATATTAAAAATTTTGCAACAAACTTGCAGATTTATGAGTCTTTTCATATAAGCAAATAAATCCCAAACAATGAAACACATTCATCAACTGCAAATATTTTTTAACTATTTTTACTTTAGTTTTAATACCAAACATTTCACCTTAAAACTGGGTAGGGGTAGGGTTGTTTAATTGCTTATTTTGGAAAAAATTTTAAGCTAGGGAACCAAACTTTAATTTTTCTGTTAGCCAATTGCATAAGCTAGTCAGACATGGTTAAAAACATTTTGCAAAACACACAGAGAGATTGTGAATGTAAATGATGTTAGCCACATTTGCAAATTTTAATGGGTTATCTGATTTATGTAACGCATATGACACCTTAGGAAGCCGCAATTTTGTTCAAATGGCTGTCATACGTAGTTAAGATATCCAGTATGCAGACTATATGAATGATTTTTAAAAATAAATATTTAAATGTCTTTAATTTGTAGCCCAAACTTTCAATTTACTTTTTCTTAGATTGATTAAGTAACGTATGTTACAGGCTCTTACAGACTAACGCCCCGGAGCACAGAGTGCAAACATCTTTTAAAAGACTCGGCTTTCAATTTTCTACAAGATAGGATATGTCTGCAAAATTCCCTAGGGGGGGGGGAGCAAACCCATTCTCAGCCATCCGTCTATATAGAAAATATCTAAAAAGAAATGCAAGAAAATGAATCTATTCAAACAAGAGGGCAGTATAAAATCTGAGGATCGCTCTTTGTAATCATTTAGCATGTCTCGATATGCCAAGTTATGATTGAGGAGACTGATTTGTTTTATCCTGACCGGTCTCTCATGGTTTAGTATTATAAACAGACAATCGTATGACTTATATAAATTCGTATATCCCTCAATTTAAAATAATAGAGGCCAATGAGGATCAAGCGAAATTCCCATAGAAAATATAGGTCATACAGGCCAAAGTTTGGGTCACACCTTTTCATTATCTGAAACAATGACATTCATACACCTGAAGATCTTCCAGATATAAGGCCAAATGACTAAACCATGAAATAAAGGTCACAATGACCTTTATTTGAGCCGCGACACGTGATTTATAACAATGTGGCATTTTGACAAGTGTAGACTCAGACGAGCCTGTGCAGCCACCTTTTAAGCTTAGAAACTCCAAATAATGTTCAGTCAGTAGCTTAACACTCATTGAATATTCAATCGACAAGCAAAGGCTCTGATCAGTCTGCGCTTATGCGCAGGCTGATCTGAGGCTTTGCTGGTCGCACATACCACATTGTTGGAAATCTTATGTCGCGGCTAATTCATTCGGAGGTCAAATATTGGTCATGCTAATGCATAATCTAAAACATTAATGGCGTCTGGTCAGGGTCTCCATTGCTTGCTTACAGAACATATTCTATTAAAATTTGAGTAAATATAAAAATAATACCACCCAACAACTCTTAAAATGGAAATGTACTGGTCAATTGGTAGGAGTGGGAAATTTCATTTGGCCAAAATGGGTTAATATTCAAATATCAAAAGTCCTGCTCACCGTGATATATATTCAGGATATTAAAATTCTTTATCTTTTATTACTTGTGAGAATATTTATTTCGACGAAAGTTTTTTGGTACCTGATAGAACTATGAATATAAGAGTTCAATTGAAAAGATGTAAAAGTGACGGGTAAAGCTACAGTACCTCGCCAAATGTACCAAAAGTTAAGAAACAAAAAATTAGATTTTATATTTGTTTTACTGCAAACTTAACTGGTCGTTTTTTCACTCCCCCTTTAACAGTCATAAGACACAATAATGCGCGAAAACGTCTTCTAAAGATATGCATACATATGGCATACACCAGCCAATATGACAGCAGGTTGGCAGTAAAACATTAACAACGATAGGGAAACCAGCAATAATTTTGCAACCAGTTATTGTGGTATACAAACAATAGAAATGGGGTATATAGAGGATTCTAACACACCTCGCCTATAGAGCCAATGCTAAAAAAGTGTGATATATCAAACAATAATTCACAGTTTTGAAATCGCGAGGAAAGTACGTGCTAGTTGACGTCATTTGTTACTGGAAAATGACGTCAGTCATGACGTTAGACGGTGTAACGTCGTTTTTACGCTTGAAAGACGTTACAAAAACATGTAAACGTATGCGACGTAGTCTTAGTATTGGCGGGAGTTCTTCAGTGCAATGGCGGAAAGTCTGAAGAAACTGAAGATTTCAAATGTGTTTTCGTCGTTTATTTTGTGTTAGAATCGAAATAGATCAGCCCCAGTGCATGAATTGTTGTGTAATAATTCACTGTTAGTCAGTAAGTTGTACGAAGATAAATCACTCGCGCTGCGCGCTCGTGATTTGATCTTCTTTACAACTTACCTCCAAACAGTGAATTATTAAACAACAATTCACTGCTGGAGCTGATCTATTTCTTAATTTTACATGAGTGCTCATGTTTTATTGAATTTATCAAACAAGTTGGGAAAAAGAGATAAAATGCGAGGCTTGCCGAGCATTTTATCTCTTTTTCACAAAAAGTTTAATAAATTCAATAATACAAGAGCACGAATGTTAGATTCTATTTATCATATGACATTAAGATTACTTTGAAATCTCATTTCTGCCGTAAAAACGTAATAATTTTGACATTATATGCGCAACGTTGTTATGGACGTCATAACGTTTCCCGAAAATCGATAAACCACTAGTGGTTTACAGATTTTATTGCATGGCGTTATTTCACTCCAAGACGCGACGTCATATGATAAATTTATGTTTAAATGTTTGCGAACTTTTAATATAAAGGGTTTTGCCACTTGGAACTGTACTGTGTTTTAACCATTGAAGAGTGTATAAAATAAAACATGCGCTGTGATAGCAGATAACTGGAACTTTTAAATGCATTCATATTGGAAATATAGAGGATCTTACATGAGTGTTCATGTTTTATTGAATTTATTAAACGAGTTGGGGAAAAGTGATAAAATGCGAGGCTTGCCGAGCATTTTGTCACTTTTTCGCAACGAGTTTAATAAATTCAATAATACAGGAGCACGAATGTTAGATTCTTTCTATCACATGGCATTAATATTTTTTAAAAATCGCTTTTTGGCTTGAAAAAATCAAGATTTTGCCATCTTTTACGCAACGTTATAATGGACGTCATAACGTTTCCCGACAATCTGTAAACCACTAGTGGTTTATCGATTTTATTGCATAGCGTTATATCACTCCCAGACGCGACGTCATGTGATAAAATTCAAATCTTATTGAATGCTAAATTGGAATCGAATTGTAATATCCTTCAATAATTGTTTCTCTGGGTCTACAAAATGTGTTGTCACTGGTGAAGAAACCATTTACTTTATATTATGCGCACATACGTCACAGCTATGCATATTATGAACACAGTATACTCACAATTAGTTGGTTTTGGTCTTTCTATCAACCAGTATCTGAAGCCATCCCTGGCTCTATCACTGAAGCAGTTCTGGAGCGCACCTTTATTGGGAACGTTTCGTGGCCTTGTATACATATAGGTACCCGGCATGTTGCCCTGTAAGGCATCTACAATAAAATCGTCAAACGTCTTCTCAGACATGCGTGGTACCAGGCCGTGTGGCAGTCGTCTGTGTTTTCCATCTGGAACAGGGAGCCAGTCTTTGTTATTAGTTTTGTTGCCATGGTAACAAAATGTAACCAGCCACCGAGCCACACGAAAGCACACGAAAGCCACACTGACCACCACCAGAAGCATGAAACAAAGACGAACAAAAATACAGGGATTTCTATCTTTTTTTATATTAGTTTAAACAATATTATTAAATTATTTTTAGAAAATTTATATCATTTTATATGTTTCCAACTTTACTTTACTCAGGTTATGTAATGTGTGATCTGGGACCAAAATGACAATGCATCCTTAAAGTTAAGTGCTCCCTTAGTTAAGGTTTGATATTTCAACATGATATTTTAAATGTTTAACAAACTGCCAGAATCGGTGCAGTAATACGGTCATAGATGTCATTGGGATCTTTAGAATACATAAACGTTTTTCTTTTTTATTTTAAGAAGTTTGAAACGTTATCTCACGTATTCTAAAAATGCAATACTTAATAAAGGTATCTCTTAACTTTAAGGAGGCATTGTATTTTTCTGCCCTGGAGTACAATATAAATGCTGAGTTTTGGCTATACTTCATCACTTAAAGGTCTTGTGAATCTTCAAAAAACATTTTGAACTCTTCATGATTTAAATGACATTGATAAGAGAAACAAAATGCAGAAATCCCCATCTAAAAATTCTAACCTTGTCAAAAGTGAATGCTAGTTATAAAATTATGCAAATTAACAAATTAAGCTCCTCCCACATTTTTATCTAGACTTGATTTTTCAAAATGTTATTTTAGTGTTATTTCTAAGCAATTAAATACCGTGTAATTAAACTTTTATATATACAAAGGTTGTATTTTATCATACTGAAATATTTTCCGCAAAATAAATATTAAATAATATTTAAATAGATATTAAAATAAGAGATTTAATATTTCAAAAAGCTCAAATGACGTCATATGAGCCTCTAGCATATTTTCATCTAATTATATTGAATCCTTCAAAACTTGATAACTATTAGGATTTTTATGGGGGATTCGGCATTATATTTCTTTCATTGCTGTCTTTTCAATCATGGAAAGTTTAAAACAAGTTTTTTGAAGATTCACAAGACCTTTAACAACGACTCTAAACTTGTCTGAAATATGAGTGATGCAGGAAAACTGCAAAATTGCAATTGTGCCTGCATCACACATATATCAGTCATTATTCTCAGATGCACACCACGTCACAACTCCATGCAAACATATTCTTTATCAAGTTGACCCGACTTAAAACAGCTTTCATCCCTTGATATAGAAGCTATAAATTAAGATATTAGGCTATCAACAGCATGTGCTATGATTACCACCAGAGACGCGTAGCGTCGGGGGTGATCCAATGGTATGGCCTCATCCACGAGACGTGATACTGTACGCCAGATCAAGTTACTATTATGATAATATGTTTATTATATGCCTTTTTTCTGACATTCTTTCTGATTTTAAAACCTGTTTTGGTCTTTAATCCCGAAAATTTGCGGGAACGTTTGCCATAACGTAACGTTTCTTGACGTCACGTCAACATATTTTCCGTCTCTGGTTCCATGCTTGCATTTTCCTTTACGTAACGTCGCCCCAAAAGCAGGTAACCGACGTTAGCCTCGTTTTAAAGGATAGTGATATGGATTCAGAAAACCTCAGTTCGTTGATCCGGATTTCTGTATCAGATGGCCAGAAAACAGACAGTTCTAAAGTCGTATCAGTTATAGGTATGTGTTAATGAGCGAGAATGTTATTATATGTTATAAGTAAAGGTAGGATTATCAAAGAGAAAAGTTAGGGGTAGATTTGGCCATGTAGGGTGAATAATGATACGGGTAATGATAGGGTTGTTAAGTCGATTTCGTAGGAGGCATAGGGTAGTACAATTTTATGTAAGGAGGGATAAGAGTAGGACAGCCATATGGTGGGGTTTTATTGGGCAAGAGTAATGTATGCTTGGGTAAGCTAATATGAGAAGTGAGGGCATGGTATTGTAAAATGGAGAAGAGCATTGCAGGGATGGGCAACTCAACCCACAACTCATTTAATCAAGTAAATATATTTCGTCATTTGTCTCTTCTTTTCAATAAAATAAGAAAAAAAGTGGAGCTACATATTTCTAGGATTTTCTGGTTATTACCAGCTACAAAAATGAAAAAGGACATTCTTTAGCTCTGACTATCTGTGAGTCGTGAGACCTTTTCTTTGTTTCATTATGGTGTTAATTTGCTTAGAGTGTTTCTCCATGATGATACATTGTAATAGTTAGAAGGCTTCAATGCGAGCATAACATTTCTTGTACTTCAACAACAGCAGAATCTAGGGCTAAAATATGGTACCAGAAAATGCATTTAAGTCCCCCCCCCAGTGGCTAAGGCTGTTGTCCGTTCTAAGGCGGTGGTTCTGTTGTTGCTGACTTGATGTTTATTGTAACTCCCATTGTCAGTTAGGCACATCCGTTCGAACGAGATATAATATGTCGATCTAGATATGCCCACTTGTAATATATCCAGAACGAAATATGTTATGTCAATTGACATATCCCATATATTTCGATCGAAATATTGTTTACTCTCCATCCGCACACGTGGTCTTTCTTGCGTCATGCGCAGTCTCGCATCGATTTGCGCATAGCGCGAAATTTTGAATTCGAAAGAAACAATTTATACCTACAAAAAAGCCAGCGTCATGGGTTAGTTCACCAGGGAAATTTTAGACAAAATAGTGTCGAAAGTTCTCGTCCTCCAATGTTGAAGTAAATCCAAATAACGTTTCAAATATTCCACCCGACACATTGTTTGTCACGTTGTTGAAAACCTGGATACATTTCCCCGGTCAGTCATTACATTACAGGCACTGAATAAAATCTACAGGTTTCGTAATTTTAACGTATAGGTTATGAATAAAATGGAGAAAAAAAAATAGTGGCGAATCCGTAAGAGTACATTCAATGTTCAGGTTTTCAATTATGCTCATAGCCTTACGAACCCACAAAATATGATTAATTGTATTTGAAATATCTAGAAACGTCCCTGTTGAGGCATACGCAAGAAATGCAATATCTACTGGAACCAGTCGGTGCTGATTTCACTTTCTGAAGTATGACATGTCGTTAGAATATCGTCAAACGTATATTCTAGGAACCTACATACATGTATGCTAGTTTCATTATGCTAACATGTAACTGAACGTGTATAAATAACTGACCATCATATAGATTTAGCTCGCTCGCGAAACAAATAAACTGTATGAAGATATTGCCATGTTGATGACATCGAACATTTAACAAACAACGAACTCTTATTTTTCCACAACAAATTGATGACAAAAAAAACAAGCAAAGTTGCAGAATGAAAAGATTTTGTAAGCTACGTTTGAAATAACCTCTAAACATCAAGTAGTAATAAAAAAATCTAAAATCTACAATTGTAAACAGGCCAGTACATCATCAGTATAGGGTGGTAGGGATCCTAGGACTTTCATTTTTTTCTTGCTATTGATACCCAAAATATAATCAGGCATATCAGACATTGTCCAGAAATATGTAAAATTTTAGCATTACCCAAAATATATTCCCATTCTGTACCTTAAACTTAAAAAAGACCCCCAGGGTGGGGATGCGGGGTGCTACATGTAGGTACAGCCCCCTAAATGGGCAAATTATTTCAAAATTCAAGACACCCCCAATTCTTTTGTAATAGTCTTCCATTCTAATGCCTTATTCAGATGTCTGCGTATTGACAATAAATAAATCTAGTGCAATACAGTGACGTATATCTGATATAGGTCATTGTGCAATATGAAAGCTAACACCGAGTTTCGTGTTCTGAATTTGGCACATTTTCTTAAATTTTGACTTTATATAAAGCTGAATTCTCCTTTAATGGACCCCTATCCTATTCGAATAATTTTGTACACGAATAACAATCACTCCATCGTTCGTCCATCCATTGTCCGTCTGTCACCAGTTCCAAACATTTCCATGGGCCAGTGCACGGGATTTTGGTACTTATCTGGGCCCTGTTGCATAAACCGTCATTAAAGTTAAGCCATCATTAAGGTTTAAGCTGTCATTAAACTTTTACCAGTCCATTAGTTAAGTTGGCATTATTTTTGTGTTGCATAAAGCAATTTTAATGTCAACTTAACTAATGACGACTTAACAGACTGGTAAAGCTGACATTAAGACCTTTTCACGTGCAAATGCTCCAACAACAGCTTCCAATATGGCGGCGAATCACAGTCACAGTGACGCTTCGACGAAACCGACAGCTTGAGCTTTGTAAACTATAAATTGCAACTGGCATGTATAGCGACTATGGAAAAACAAACTTCTTTGCAGAAAAACAATTTAGATCAAATCCCGAAAATGTCCGTTTATGCTATATTGCGCCGTAAAGATGTTGTTCGAGTTGGAAGACGGTTCGTCCTATGTTAGTACTAAATCAGTAAGTTTAGTTTTCTTGTGACCCGCTTCTTTCGTTTATTTCACTTTAGAAAAAAACACGGGTTTCACCCCATCATCAGTTCTAGATCAAGATGTTATAGTTCCATGAAAGAAACTTTGAAAGGCTGTAAGCTTAATGCACATGCGACGATGTGTCTCTTTTATGGAAAAAAAACGTTTTTAAAACCATCGGCGGTTTTGTTTACATCCGTTTCCATGGGACATGCATGTTGACATTGTTGTATTTTCCGCCAGTGACTTAAAACGGCGCACCCCTGCAAGCCATGTTTGATTTGAATCTTTACGTCTCCGTACACAAATTTTTCAGTTATGTCGGGGCGGGTCTTCCTGAGTTGACCCAGAACTAAGCAAGCATTTGTTAATGGATCTTGCTCAATGAACAAGGCAGTGACGCGGGTGATGTTCGAACCCGCAACCTCATCGGTTTCGCGTCAAGCAATCCAACACTGCACTGTGCTCCTAAAATTTCATCAGAACAAAATAAAATAGGACCCCAGAAATAGGGCTTTCTATCTACGACAACCAGCATCCTGGCACAATACAGACAATGTCGTCACAGCCTGTTTATATGGCAGGGAAAGCCGGGTGCTCAGGGAAAAACACTACAAGCTGTTATTTATTTTTATTTTATCTTATTATCCATTTTTTGCTATTGGATAATAGCATTGCTTATATGTTTATTCACACAGCGCACGCATATGCTCACATCTTACTCCATAAAATGGATGGGTCTAAGAGAAATATTTTAAAAGGCACCGTTAACATGGTTAAAGGCAATACACCCGGCAATACCACACCGTGTAGGCGGTGACCACGAATTTTCAGGGACACAAGACAGTGACACCAGGCGGCGTAGCGCAGTCGATAACGTGTCTGACTAGGTGCGTGCTTGACTGCAGACCCAGGGGTTGCTAGTTCAATCCCGGCCCCATACTTTCGTGAAATAATTTCTACGGTCATTCTCCTGCCGTTGATTCAGTCAAGAAGGGTTGTTGTCAGTCTATATAATACAAGCGAAAGTATCTGCACGAAGCACTTGCTCAAACTTGCCCAGGAAAAGAATTGTGGTTAGGTGAACTGATTGTCCTGACATGACATGTCCATAGCTATGAGGGTCTCAATGGGGTACCTCTGAAATCGCTAATCAGTAACACCCAAAACCGCTAATCTGTAAAATTTAGACCCAAAAATCGCCAGTCAGTAAAATGAATGTCCAGAAATCGCTTGTCAGTAAAATTTGGCAAAATATCAGTAATCAGTAAATCAGTAATCGGTAAAAAATAGTCCCGAAAATCGGTACATGTAATCAGTAACAGTTTTCTGTAAAAGCTAAGTAGAATAACTTTTTTCCATCGAATTCGTTAACTAGGGCAGGGGTTGTAGTGAAATGGCAAACTGTGCAAAACGAGAACAGACGCCGCTTGACTCGAAACGGGGTTGCGGGTTCGAACATCACCCGCGTCATTTTGCGGCGTCTGTTCTCGTTTTGCACAGTTTGCCATTGTCCCACAAAAAGGACGTTAGGCTTTACCCCTTAAATGGGTTAAACTATTTGCTAACCGTTAAACGCGCGCGTCGGTAATTTTTTGGCCCAAAATCGATAATCATTATATTTAAGGCCGAAATTCGCTAATCACTAGCACCTCTCATTCCGCTATTCGGAAAGATTAACCATAAAAATTCGCTAACCGTTAATCATTTATACACCTAGTTCAAAAGCGTGTTTGAAAGCAGCTTGGTTCAACAGTGCATGCATATAGCCTACATATGGTGGACAAAAGTATTCGTCACTCCATGACGTCGCTGTATAAAACGTGTATTTCAAGTTTTTTTTGGTAAAAAAAAATAGTTAATGCATGGGTACAATTTCACAGAATAGCAAATAGAAAATAACAATTTACAATTAAATATCAAACTGATTACTCTTTTGGTTTTAAACTATCTAACGCGCGTTCAAAGTGTGTACTATTTTTCCAGTGACGCTTACGTTAACGTCATCGGAAAAAAAGGTATGATAATATTTTTTTCTTTGTGCTAAAACGGTTGGTATAAGAAAACAATAGACAACAGTAATCTACTGTAAGTATGTTTATTACGAAAATCAATTTGCTATCATTTGGTACTATTTCATAATTGTAGCTTCAATAGCTTTCCAGGAATAAATTTGCAAAAACAGTGAGTGTGACGAGTACTTTTGTCCACCATCTGTAGTCATGGTAGTTGTTTAATTTGTTCTTTTTTATATCTCCAAATGCACTCTTTATAGAATCTCGAGACTCGAGTATAGAATCATACAATATTGTTTTCTAGAAAGAATACCAATCACATAAGAAGTACTTTCAGAGTTGTCATCGGATGAGGCACAAAACTGTGATACACGTGTGCTTTTTACTATCCCCTATTTCGGCCCCCCTACATCGCGTGATTATGCATTGCAACAACAAAAAATCGCACCATTTTTGTATGGCGTGTTATCTAGAAGATCAGGCTGGATGATTATCAAGAGTTATCGGTGTTTCTTTACTCGGTCGGGCCGTCGCGTATTGATCAGGTTATCCAGTGTGACTTTTTGCACGTCACCGCTTACGTCACACCGCGCGTGCCAATACTGTTGTTGTATACACCGACACTCAAAAAAAGGTCAAAGTTATATTATTCTTACCCAGTGATATGATGCACGTTCATTTTGCGACTCGCAAAGTAGCAAGGCTTAAAAAGCCAATTTCAAAAGGACGTTAAGTTTCTCGTTGTATTATCTAAGCCATGTGAAAGCCATCATTTTCAGCCAATTCCAATCCTCTAGCTGGTAAGCCTGGTATAGAGTCACCCCCGAGCCTGGTCCTCCATTAGGCAATCTGTTCTAATGCATTCCAGTGAAATAAATTGCCCCCTCCCCCATGCGCGGAACCAGGAAATTTCGTCAGGGGTATGAGGGGGGGGGGGTTAGATCTAGATCTACCCATATAACATTTGCTTTCCCGATGACCCCCTGCCCCCCCCCCGGGTCCGCGCATGCGCCCCCCCCCCCCGGCATGCCCACCCAATATCCCTTGCTCCCCATTGCGTATTGTAGTTAGGCACTGGAAGCCAATAGTCACTTTGAAATAATAATGATAATCATTTGAATGCTCATTTTTTGCTGTTTTTATGATTATGATTACTAATTTTCAGTGAATTAAAAAATGGCTGCAAATCATGAAAATGCACATGTACAGCAGTGAAATCCATACTTAATGACAGCTTTAAAGTACCTCCTGAGGTACTTTAGTTAATGACAGCTTTAACGGGAGCTTAATGCCGACTTAAAGTTAATGGACTTTTATGCAACAGAGTTAAAGTCGGCATTAAGTTAACAGCGACTTAATGACGACTTAACTGGCAGTTAACTTTTAATGACGGTTTATGCAACAGGCCCCAGATCGGCGAGCAGCGAAGGCTTAGATGTTTACACTGTAGATAAAATGTCAGACCAAAATATACGCCAGCATGATCGTTTACAAATTTTTGTGCTTTGACGTGTTATGAAACAAAAAAGTCGCAGTTTTAAAAGCGCGAGGAAAGCGCGCGCTAGCTGACGTCAATGTCCACTGCAAAATGACGTCAGTCATTACGTTAAACGGTGTAACTTGAAGGACTTCACAAATATACATGCCAGCTACATGCGAAACAGTTCAACTATTGCAGGATTTCTTCAGTGCAATGGCGAAAAGTTGAAAGACGCTGAAGACTTCAATGTGTTTTCGTCATTTATTGCGTATTCGAATCGAAATAGATCAGCTCTAGCGCGATCGTGATTTTATCTTCTTCTGACCTCGAAACAATGAATTATTACTCAACAATGCACTGCTAGAGCTGATCTATTTCTTAAATACGATTTAGCTAAACGTTGATATCGATACAAAAGGGCTTATGTTTTAAGCAAAGTAAAAGTAATTTCTTACAAACAAACAAACAGACAAGCAAACAGGCACAGACAGACAGATAGATTTTGCTGCTTGAGCGCACAGAGCTCGCAACACTGTATGTCAGTGAAATGTCTTGTCGCATCTGATATAAATGCCTTAAAATATCAAGTTTATTGAAATAGTCTAAACTTATATGTCGTTTTAGATATAATATTTCAAATGAAATATAGATATCCGGATGTAGAGTTATATATATCTCGAAGGAGATATTATATCTAAGTTGAAATATAGTGTGTTATATCTCGATTATGATATGTTATTTCGAATTAGATATTATATTTGGACCGACATATTATATCTCGTTCGAACGGATGTGCCTAACTGATTGTGGGAGTCTGTAATTGTTCTATGTTTTGTTGTACGTTACTTTATGTCCCTTCTAGTTTTGCAATCATCTTGATGGGGAGGAGAGAGCTGGTTGCTTTGCTTAGTTTGTCTTCCTGGTGTCTCGTGATTGTTGTGTTGCTCTTCCTCGCGGTACCGTGGGTTTGTCTGCAGTTTGTGATTGTGGTATTTCTTGATCATACTCACTTACTATTATTTATAATACTTGTTACTATAAGGTATGGATAAATACACATGTATGGTTGAAACGTTTAAAATGTTGATAGAACTCTTAAATGATAATTCAAATTTAACTTATCAAAATCTGTTGTGAGGAGAATATATTTACATTTATTTTAATCTATAGTCATATAGTATTGCATGTTATGTACACTGCACATTTCACAATTAGGGAACCATAAAACATTCAAAAGGAATTTCGAGTCATGTTTAATGGTGTGTTTATTGTGGCTATTAACATAAGGTAAAGTAGAAGCAAATACTTTAACTTAGATCATTCAGAAAGTAACGTATTATACATGTATATTACATAGTGTTGGTAAGTACTGTTATACTTTTACATAAAAATACACCCAGAACTTGATAAAGCAACAATTTAATTAGACTACTATGATTTTTGTCTCTTTCAATTGTTTTGTTTTGTTTGTTTGTTTGATTTGATTCTTTACGTCCCATCAACAATCTTTCAGTTATATAGGGACGGGTCTTCCTGGGTTGAACCAGTACTAAGCTAGGATATTCAATTGTTTTAATCAGTGTGTAAAAGAAAGAAAAGGATTTTAGAAACTCTTAAGATGGATAAAGAATCAAAAATGTGTTGATGTTATTTATGTAACTAATAGTATTTGCACATAGCTTATGTTGAGGCACGTCTCAGCTGATTGTGCTTATATTATTTGGGAATTTCTCAAGCCCGAATTTTCATGAAATAAGGTTTTTCACTTCACTCGTTGAAATTAATGTCATAGGCATTCCAATAATTCGAGTATTCTCTATTTGCTATATTAATTTTGACTTTCTGGTATGCAATTTTACAGTGTGCAACCAAGTTTAACCAATAACTGGCACATAATAAAAGCGATAAGATCCTAGCAATTTTGTGAAAAACAAATCAATTTTAAATAATATAAATACAAGGTTTGGGCTCATTGAGAATTCATACGCCGTATAGATTCTGAAGAGGCTATTTTTGAACTCAGATTGTCTCAGTATATTACAACCTGAAGTGCACAAATAATCGCTAACAATAAATGAGTGATGAATCTGATGAAAGCCAAACAAACTGCATTCTAATATCAGTATGAATATAGATGTATGAAAGGGTTTACTTATGTTTATTTGGAGGAAAAGTTGTCTGGTGGGATAACCTTGTATGCAGCCCATCCAATATTATGAAGGCGACGACTTTGCGATTAATGAATGATTCTGGTGCTGTGGAATGAAATGCATTGTGAATTTAACAGCTGCCAGGAGATGTGTCAATATCAGTATTTGGTCATAATCTTATTGAAACCGTTAATTTTCAAACGTGGCTATTTTATACTTATTTGTCATTTATCACAGCCATCTATGCATTCATACTACACGACTTAATTATTGCTGACAGTAAATCTATCTCCAAAATTAATATTGTCTCAAACATATAACTATAGATTGTATTATCTAAAAAAATCAATGAAACTTTTTCTGAAGTTTTACGAAAATATGCAAAAATTGTACTTTTGAGTGGCGGCCATCTTGAAAATATTATGTTAAGACCATACGTTAAGCTTGGAATATCAAAAATGAAGTTAAGGGCCATAAATATAGATGTTCTGTTCTTAAAAGTAAGCAAAACAGATGGTAGAAGACTGATATTACACTATATAGGCATTTTGTCTTTTTTCTCATGGCGGAATTTAATTGAATGGCGGCCTTCATACCAGTCAGAATTTGATTTTTGAATTGCTATAAATTTTCTTATTTTACATCCGATTTTAATAGGGCTTGTGGCAGATTAAATTGTATAATAATGGAATGCAGCCCAGATGCACTTTATTTCCATGTTGCCGTTCCCTTTAAGTATACATAAAATCTATGATTAGTATGGAAAAAAAAATTCTTGATCAGGCTGTATTGATGCTGTTATAGCGCTATATACCAGTATAAGTCACACACATAACAAACCTAGCGTGATTGGTTTTCCTATGGCGTCTGGGTTAGACAGAGATCTGTGTTGCACAGCCTATAACAGAAAGACAATTACCGTCTGCTGTGTGTCGTCTGCTGATCCTTTCAAAACATCTCTGTAGCACACAGTGTGGACCAAGATCCGACTGCTCCTCTAGGAGCAGTCGGACCAGGGTCCACACTATTTGCCTATGTGCTGAAATTAGTCTGTGGTGTAAGCAGCCAGATACAGCAGACGACATTGGCAGATGACACTTTAATATACATGTATTTGCATTGTTTCGTAGCAGGGGACAAGTTAACTATGAGCCAGATTCCATAAGTGAGCAGTTAAGTCTCATATGAGCTGGCGCAGATGTGCAGACTTGAGAGAGGCCTTGCTGCTTACATACACAATGTATGGATGTAGATGAAGGCTCAGACCAAAACTTAGGCATCTAGCTTGAGATAGCTGCGCATTCCATTGTTAAAGAATGACTTCGCGCATGTGCGATATATATAGCCAAGTCTAATGTGCTGACACAACTATGATTTTAAGGCACATGTAACATGGTAAGCCAGACCTCAAGGTTATACTACCCTTTTCGTGCTCAGCTAAGCTGAGCTTGAAATTTATCCTGCTTATAAATGCTACAATGGCAACAATCGTTTGTCTTAACGAGGCGATTCTAATGAGTACACAATTGTTTTTGCAGACATGAGGTATGATTGAAAGCTAAGACATCATGCCTTGTTGTGGAAGTAGACGTAAAGTTTTGTACATCGGTATATGGTTTGTTTATTTATTATACTTGTCCTTTTGGACTATTTGACTCTGGCGTCTAATGGTATACTACACTGAAGCCGGTGCTAGCACCCCCCCCCCCCCGCCAGTAAATAAATAAATAACAAAATAAATTTAAAAAAAAACAATCAAACAAAAACATGCCTACCCACCCCCAATACATGTCCAACATCCTCATTAGAATTGATGAGAGCTAATGTTTAGACCTAATAGAAGTTATCCGACAGACCTAGTAGAAGTTATCCGACAGACCAAGTATACTTTAGGAATAAAGAAACGCAACAGACAAAAATATAATTTTTGCGTGTTTATGTGACGGGTTGGTGCAATCTCTTTTCAAAATTTCTTATTGAGTATCAATTGCATGTGATGAAATACCAAAACGTCATTTTAATGCTACATTTTACGCTACAAGATATAAACATATGAACACGTAAAATGTGACGTTAACGTCAGAATACAGATCAAGAAATCCCATCTTTTCCATTTTTGGTTATTTGGCGTCGACTTGACACTTTGCAAATCAAACAAACGTACAATCAAATGCGTAATTCAGTCAAATATTGCGTCAAAACGCGCTACTTGAATGGCAAGATACACAATGGTAGTGAATAAACGATAAACGTCACTTAGAGCCGTCGGCTTTGGGTCGCTGGTGGGTGTACGGGATAAGATAAACCTAGAGACATCAGAACATGTTTTCTTGGGAAAAACTGACTTTTCAGATATCGTAGAAATACGCTGGTAAGGTGTTTATATTGACGTTAGCCAAACAAAACACGACATTATGCAAGAGAAAACATCTGATTACATGTCGAGAGTGAACCCCAAACATGTTAACTGTAACCTAAACTTTGTCACTGGACATTTTATCATTAGCAAAAAGCATCATGGAAACCATTAAAACGTAGGATATCGAATTTTGACGTCAGAATTGTTTCTTTTTTTTGACGTCTGAAGATCTCAAGTCATTATTCTTGAACAAAACGTCCTTGTAATGAATACATTTCAAGCAGAAAAGAAGTTTTACGCGTTTCACGCAGTATTCAGAGTTGACGTCAATGACGTTAAGTCGTTTCAGAATCCTACAGAAACTTCACCATTTGATCATTTTCTTGATCCGCAATCTATGGCAAGACGTTTTAAACAATAAAAAGATGGTTGATTCAAACTTTGCTTTAATTGACCCTGTTTCAGCAGTTTACTACGGGGGGTCAGGCTGTTTACGCGCATACCAAAATTATTACGTAATCGATAATTACGTTGAACCTGCTGTAATTTGACGGACACATACTGCTCCTATGGATAAATATCATTTGCACTAAAAGCTTGCATCATATTGTATGCTTACAGTGACTCGAAGTGTTTGTTGCGTTTCTTTATTCCTTAAAGCTGCATAATCTGTAACTTTTTATATTTTCATTTTAAAAATAATGTTTCTATTTTTCAAGAACACAGTAAAAATACTAAAATTCAGGTATACATTTTACCTTTTTCGTAATAATTAACAAATTATTAGTGCCAAAACAACAGCATTTATGTTAAAAATTAACTGTCTAGAATTATTGGAGGGGCCCAATAATTACAAACAAGAGAAAATACACCTGTTTTTATAAGATAATTCACTTTTTCATGCAGTTTTCAACTGTAGAAATAAGATTTATTGTGACAAAATTACTTTATTCTACTTTTGCAAATTTAAAAAGAAAATATTTTTTTTTTTCGAAAAATGTTCATAGTTACAGAGTATGCAGCTTTAAGTATAGAAGTTATCCGACAGCAATACGACTGATTGCCGATCAACATTATGCGCAGTTCCAGAAAGTTTTGTCAGAGTGGGTCTAACTTTGAAAAAGATTTTTTGTTTTATTTTATTTTTTTTAGAGGGGAGAGAGGATCCAAACAAATACGACTATAAACGGGCCATCATCAACCCGCCAGCAAAACGCTATTTAAATGGCGTTTTGCTGGGTAGCTTTGTGATTTGAAGGGGATCCGGACCAGTATTGCTAAGGAACCCTATATTTTTGTAATTTTCCAGATGGGGGGATTTTTCGGACCCCATCTCCCCTCTGGATCCGCACAACAACATCACATACCCTTTGTTTAAGTTTTGTCCAGTGATCTGTGTTTCCCCTGGGTTGAGTGACGGTATCGTACCGTGACCAAAACGTCATCCTGAAATGAGAACATACAATCAATGAGCCGTGACATAACTGGGCCGCGACGCAAGAAAACCTGTCTTCGGGGTTTCCGACAAAGTGATATTCAAACCAGCCTGCTCAGCTAAAGAGAATAGCTAGAAAAATTAAATTTCGCTTGCAGCAAGCTTTAATATAGTACTTTTCAAAAAACGAGTAACAGAGGCGCTGATCAGACCACAGGAGCTTGAAGTTCGGTCCTTAATTCACCTATATAGCCACAAAACCACATTACGTTGTGACATCGTGAGCTTTTGGTTTCGAGGCTATATAAGAACTTCACGGACGTATATAAGAGATATGAGTACCGAACTTAAAGCTCCTGTGATCAGAATGCGCGGATGCGCAGGCTGGTCTGCGCCTTTGTTGATCGCAAACCCCCGAAGACAGGTTTTCTCGCACCGACCCATGTTATTTCCAACAATGTGGTATTTTGACAAGTGCAGACTCAGACAAGCATATGCAGTCTCCATTTAAGCTAAGAATTTCCGAATGATGTTCAGTCAGTAGCTTAACATTCATAGCATATTCAAGCGACTAGCAAAGGCTCTGACCAGGCTGCGCGTATCAGGCTGGTCTGAGCCTTTGGTGGTCGCACATACCACATTGTTGGAAATCTCATGTCACGTCTAAAATTTCGAATATTTATGTTCCCAAATAAAATGTTAGTATTCAGGCCTGGAATTCACAAAATGCTTGTCAGAATAGCAAACAGGAAATATCCTGATCAGACTGCTTTCAGAAGTTGTCCCGTTTGGAATAACGCGCAGTCTCGCTAGGCTTAGGACATAAGTTCGGTCTTCTGCCCTAAGTACATTCAGTGTTGGGCCACCAGTGAAACGCTATTTTAAATGGCATTTCGTTGGCGAACATATAGTGGCCCGCTCTTAGATGTTTACTGGGATAAAAATCTTCAACAGTCTGTCCGTGTTTTGGAAAAAAAAAACATTAATGTCAGGAATCTTAGGGCATCACAAAACGTCATGTATGCTAATTCTACTAATCCCTGCAGACAATTTTTGAACTAATTTTAAACAGAGGCCGGTAAAGTGGTCTCTGTATATGTACAAAATTTGTTTATTTATATTTTACAAATAATGGGGGCAGCAGCCACTACACACCTGCAACATTGTATGGAAGTAAAATGCAGTCTAGCCGTTACGGGTTCCCATCATACCAAACTAACAAATAAAAAGTCTTATAATCAGTGGCGCCCATTTTATTGTGTCCATTCCTTTCAGATTCAGATGCCGTCAACAAGGTCACATAACAGATTGATAGTTTGTTGCCTAACGTACAGTAAAGTGCAGCTCGTATTTACTACTGTACATAATCTACTGTCATGTTTGTACATTGTGTTATACTATGTTGTGTATCCTCGTGGGCATTAATACCTTTTGGAATTTTCAAATAAACATCTGTTCTGTTCTGTTCTATAGTAGGGGAGCCAGAGATTCAAAAATTGGAAAAAAGTGGCCGGAAAGTAGCAGAATTTTAGACTATATCCTCAGTTAGTATGGTGTTTCAGAAGTGTGAAAACAGATATTGCACAAATTTTAAGTCTTGCAAAAGATGTTGATTTATGGGGTAACCATAGCTACCCTCATGTAGGCTTCATGTAGTAAACTATTTGCTACATTATTGAAAAGAAAAGTTATTTAGACCAGATATGCCACATTTTCTACTATCTGCATATTGCTTTACAGTAACTTAATTAGAAGCACCAAACTGACAATAAGTTTAAACGACTTACGCTTACGTAATTGTTATATACGTTACTTACATTCAAATATATTACTATTATTTACTTGGCCATGGGCTGCTACAAGACTTGTGGAGGGAGATTTTTGTACATTAAGATTTTCTTAGCTACTTTATATATTATAAAGTATCTGTTAGCTTTTGATGAACATGTGCATTTATCATGCAATAGCCAAGTCTTTTACGTTACCATTAGATAATAAGGAAACTCCTTGTATAGTGTTATTATCATTTGCATCGTTTTCTGACATATAGTTAAGATTGATATTTTAATTAAATGCAGCTTAATAGCAGAATAAAAATATTAGTTTAGGCACCTGGCAGTTCTGTTATATATGTTACTTTCTTTTAAAACAATATTTTGTGCAATGTTATGTGTATATGCGGTCAAACAGCTAGTAGGTGAAAATGAAATTGACTACCATCTTATTGCATAAAATCAGATTGGAAATATTGTATTTTTAAACATTTAATATGAATGAGATACAACATCAACAAAATCTTATTTGGTTTCTGGGAAAAACTTGAAAATAATGCACATAAATGCCATTAAGTATTTGTTTTATGAATCATGTAAATAAGATAATTGATACCTATTTATTATTCATGACTAAATTGTTTCAAAAAGCTTAAATGATACTTTAAAATCTGTGCTACTACCATGTATTTGCCTCTTTTTATGCATTAAATGGCGTTAAATGACATATACAAGACATTTTCTTTCACCGTCAACAGCTCAATGAATAAATAAAAAGCACACAGTGACATAGTCAGATTCATCGAATACATTGTAAAAGCCAACAAATATATCCATTTATCAACAGTTATTCGTTGCAGCTATATTTAAAACAATAAGACACAAAATATACCTTAAAAGTCTAAAAATGTAAGATATTCCAAGCAGAAGTCCAAATCAAGAAGTGAAAAATTAAAGATACTTTCATCGGTGTCATATGAAACAAAACTGAAGTTTATGGATATCGTGAAATTTCTCTCTCTGATTTAGAACCAGCCTTAGTTATCCTTGGGGTTATAATATTTTAGTATCTACAGCGTGTCCACTTTGGAAAAAGAGTATTATTTATGCTGGTAATGTATATAACAAAAATATATAGATCATTACTTTAATCATTGTGTTGCCTGGTTCTACAGGTTTGTGAAGCAATGAAACAGGACAGCATTTATTCTAAATTACCATTTTAATACTTAAGAAACAGACACTTGTCAGTCAATAAGTTGGAAAAGCTCCCCTGCATTTTTAGCATTGTAGACATTTCTAAATTATTAGACTTCGATAATCAGGACCTTGAGCAAACAACTTTCTAGAATAGGACTTGATTGATCATATATTCCAGAATGTTAGCGTACATTTGCTTTTTAGCTATATAGCTTATCAGCATACGTGATAGAATCTGCTTTAATGTTTGTTTTATTCAGCAGGACACTATTTATTTTTTACATTCACAATAAGTAATCATAACAACCGTCATTTAGTCCTTAAAACTAACTAATTAATACCCATAAACATATACGAACTTGTTAAACGATGCTATATTTATGGTATATTGATAGTTCATGTAATAGAAACAAAACCATACTTATGCTACTTTCAAAGAATACTTTCAGATAGTATACTCAACAAATGCTATGCCGTCTCATACTTACATATGGTGCAATTGGCAATAGAGACAATGTTATCACTATCTGAGATGTATCATGATACTTTTACAAATCGAAAGAAATACAATTTCTTATGCAGACGATTGATAAAAAAGAGCGGCAGACAAATTAAACATGCATACATACTATTTATTAAGTTTATGAATACTTTCTTAGCATAACATGTAAATCTATTATTTGTGTAAGTAATGATTCTAACTATTGTGCCTTCTCAATTGTCCATATGAGTATTATTTCATAAGCACAGTAGATAATTTAATGTATGCCTTTTTGTCTCTATTCCCTGATGTGTTTACAACTCATCTATTATTTAACGCACATAAAAGGAATCAACTGACAGGATTCCTGCAACAGTTTGTTTAAAATGGGGTCCAATGACTGCTATGGTATTATGATAGAACTTAACATCAGCTATATTAGCACTAATTGCTAAAACTAACTTCGATCTTATGACTGCTAAATTTACTCCAAGATATTGCTATTCCTATCAACATTCTGATTAACGTAAATAATCTTTTAAACTGTAATTTTACTGCATCCCAGTTAAATTTGGCTCCAACATTTTCTCTCTGTTGAAATTTTATAAAGGTAAATTTTGTATCCTAAATTACAACTGAAGAAGTCTAGATTTCTTGAATATGATCACTGCTTTGCCATGTAAAACCCATCCTTATGGATGATTTCCCCAATTTCAATGGCAATAATTCATTTTGAATAACCCATTCAGTTTTAAAGTTTGCATTGCTTTGACAAATGATTAGTAGTGTTAAGTTAAAAGAACTATCAGTTTCATTAATCAAACAATGAAAGCCATGTTAAAAATGAGCTGAAATTAAAGTTTATAGCTAGAATAAATTCAAAGGTCACCTTCTTAGTTTTTATATATGCATAAATAGATACGGCTTTAACAATTTGCATAACAGAGCCACTCTCTTAAAGATTAAATGATAACAAATACTTATTTTTCCTTAAATTTAATGTAACGTAAACAACATGCTATTTTATACATTCATAAAGAAGTGATGCTGTCTAGATTGCCAGCAAACCTCTTTCTATAAGTGAACATTACTAGGAAATGTAACAATCACAGACTCCTGACTGACCCACTGCACTTTCAGGAAGGGACACGGAACGCATATATCTACAATATAATCAAAGTGAAGCAACCAGCTCTCTTCCTTGTCAAGATGATTGCTTAACTAGAAACAAATTAGAAAACACAGGCCCGATACAAAATTTCCACAACCAATAGGAACAACAACAAACAAAGTTTCCAACAACCACGCATCATTTCAGAGATTCTTAGATATTTTATCATAAATGAATCTGATTTTGATAGAACAGATATTTAATTTACTATTTTATATATTGTGATGAGTGTGAACAGATCCGACACAAAGCTCTGGATGCTTCTGCATAGCTTATTAGATTGTTTTGTTCAATTAAAAGAAAAAAAATGTGCCAATATCTAAATTTGTCTTAGGTTTTCAGGCTCAGTTTTATATGGAAAACGGCTGAGGCAAATATGTAATCATGATATAATATATTTCGTTTATTTATAGTTATATATGTTACCTTAGCAAATTTGACTGAACAAGCTTAAGGGAATGTATCCTAGTTGAGATGTTGCATCAGACTTATCATTTTATAAGTTTATAAATTGCATAACATTACATAGAAAAAATAGCAAACAATGTGTTTTGTTTTTTAGTCAAGAAGTATACCATTTCTTAAAAGAAAAAAATTACAACCAAAACACAGTCTCCTAATTAGTACTGATAACTTCTTCTTTTGGAACAAATGCTCTTTTTATGCCTATCAAACACAGCCCCCCCCCCCTTTTAATGAAATAAACTTTCCAGTGATATATAATTTAAGCTATTAAGCATTATTTGTTTGTCTTCAACTTTGTTTTATACGTTACACATTGAAAATCGCACTACAAAATGATATTTTACCTCAGAAATGTTGTTAAGCATTACTCTAAAGTTGGTGATATCAAAACAATTATCATAAGGTGTTTAAAAGCTAACAGAAAAATTGCATGCTTATTTTCAAACCAAAGAGGTTCTAAACTTATATAAAGTTTTATCTATGGTCATCTAATTAAACAGCTTATAACCGACAAAGTATTTATGTTAGAACATATCTGTTTGCAGTTTTTAAATGGTCAGTTAACGCTCTTTTGAATACATGTTATCCTGAAGTTAAACACATTTTGAAAATTTTGTCAAATGAAACTTTTTAACAAAATATCAATCATTTTAAGGGTATAGTTGAAAATGTAACGTAAATGACATTATAATGGACCCAAACAACTTTTAAAAACATCAATATGTGTAGAGAATAGCATTTTCTTACAGAATGCATAAATGTTTTGTTCATTTAAACATTTCAACATCTACCTAAATAGACTTAATTACATATTTTTGTTTTTAAGAAAATGAGGGGTAACGTATTAAACACACTGTTACAGGTATATTTGCAAGACTTAAAATGAGTGCAATATCTGGTTTCATACTGCCTATACTATGTACTAAAGGATAAAACAAGTGAAAATTCTGCTAAAAAGGGGACATACCTAAATGCTTATTTTTGACATTTTTGAACCCTGGCTCCTCTACTATAACTCTTTGACAATTGCTGCAATACAAGAGGCATAACAAATGAACAGAAAATGGGATGGTTTCCACTTAGCGGTCACTACTAAATTGTGTACATTGTTTCCGTGTATTATATGTTGTGAAAAGAGGCCAGGGCTTGGGGTGAAATGCCACTATTACAGTTTACTCACTGGTTTAATCTTCTATCTTCAAGGATAGCTCGATGCAGGTCCGTAGTCCGCACAGGGAGGGGATAAAACACTGGGTCGTCAACCTGGGTCCCTACTCTAGCACCCACTCCTGGAAGTTCCCTTAACTCCTCCTCCCCAGCAAAATTGATTTGAACAGCTGACATGATTAGTATCCTTTTAAGCTTGGATGTCCACAAATATAACTGTTGCGTTAAAAAAAAAATGTATAGAGATACAAGCTGTTCAGAAGGTTTACAGCTGACAGATCACAGTTGTGTAATGTATCAGTCTATTAACATTCCAACAAATTGTTCCTGGTTTTGAATTTTTGAAACTTAAGCAGATAAATCACAGTTGCGTGAAAATCAGCTGATTTGTTGGATTTTTAGTATGTTTACAGCGGACAATTCACAGCTGCGTGAACAATCAAATAAAACCTACTGAGTCTAAAAGCTAAACAAAAATATACAAGGTAACTTTATAATTAAAAAAAAACGCGTTGCTTGCACGTCGTTTGCTTTGCAGAAAAGAAAACTCTTGAATGATGCGATTCACAAAGTTTCAGAGACCACGTTTATCTGAGAAAAAAATGTAAAACAGCCGACTGCGGCCGTTAATTTACCGTAAATTGGTAGTCCTAACAATGTTTTATCCAAAAAAAAACTTTAAATAAACCGACTGTGGTTCAAAATTTCATTAAATTCCGCCGTTGTATGCTAAATATTTCCTTACAAACTACACCCGGTTGCGAGTGCTGTCAGGCGGAAACAGAGATTTGCACGTGCCAACTTTAAATACACACAATAATCGACTCTTTGCCTGCTGTGTCAGTGAAACAATCTTTTTGAAGAAAAACAAAATGGCTATATTCTTTCAGACACAGACGGACTGCTTTTCATTTGTAAATATACGTGCAAATGCTTGAGCGATGCGTTTCTAAAGGAAAGAAAAAAAGAAAAATGCACTCGTCTGCGAGTGCGTTGTCTGCAAAGCTCTTGTGGGCGTAACCAATTGAATTACATGGTTTCTGGTTGGCTGAACAAAATGGCGCTTTGTTTTCATGCGCTCGCCATGTGCACGTGACCTATTTTCTCTGAAAATGGCAAATAAGCGTTCAGGCACAGAGGGATTGCATCTCACATGTGTAAAACTGGCGAAGCTCGTTCATTCACACCATAAAACGGGTTCCAAGTGGTTCTATAAGCCGTTGTTCACCTCGTCGCCATTGTTGTGAAAAGTGGCCAGGGCTTGGGGTGAAATGCCACTATTACAGTTTACTCACTGGTTTAATCTTCTATCTTCAAGGATAGCTCGCTGCAGGTCCGTAGTCCGCACAGGGAGGGGATAAAACACTGGGTCGTCAACCTCTGTAGATTTATCAGACTATTCTGAAGATATCTGCTTCACCACTGTGAGCTCTTCTCTGTCTAACGTGACGTCTGTTCACTCCAATATCTGGTCGTCTTCTCCCTAGATTAGCGGTTCATCTCCCACACTCCATATTCAGCCACGTGCTCCTCGTGATAATACATAAACCTGGCAAACAGGTTAGCACTCTAAAGGCTTATGCAATCATGCGGTTGTCCTCATTTGCATACCGTATTACTACGCGAGACTGGGAAAACCTGTCGGCACTACACTCCTCCCACTTTTATTATTTGAACTTTGCTGTATATGAATGAGCAAATCAAACAGCTAGGGAGTTATTACTCACAGACAAACCGATTGCAGTTTGTACAATCTTCAGTGAGTATGCTCCAGTCCTTTGTAGACCAGTTGTGGTCCTTTGTTGGCCAGTTGCGGTCCTTTGTAGACCAGATGCGGGAGTCTGTTTTCTTGTACGCATCATAGAGACATATCAAGGTCTACCATAATTTTTGGATAAACACTTCCGACTGCGGAAGAGTTCAAGACCTATCATCTCATCATCTCTTCAAAAGTGAAGAAATATCCTAATTCTTGTTAAGTCACTTTTCCATATTAAAGAGCTGGGTTGCATCATTCTTGTATCTTCATTACTTGGAAGAGGAAACGCTTAGTAGAAATCATCTTAGCTTAATACCTCCTTCCTTGAGATGGAAATGCCGTCTAATCACTATGAGTCCTGGTGACATGGGTCTCTCTTGAGGATTTCCATAATCATTCAATATCCCAGCTGTGGGACCTTATACATTGAGTAATTTGCTTGGCGTGCAGTATAGGGTAATCGGCGTGAAGAGACCTTCTGATGCCCATCAGCACCCAAGAAATGTCCCGCCTACGGGGCATTGTTTATGATGAAGTTCAAAATGCTGAAAACTCCTAAAGCTGCTCCACTTCATACCGGAGATTATCTGTGTATAAAAGCTCCAATACATGACAGTAAGGACTATGACTGTTTGTTGCCGCCATAATGAAAACCTCCAATGTCTTCTATCTTGGATAATACCGCCTTGACATTTTGCTGCTCCAGTGTAATAATCCAGCATGGCTAAAATACCACAATTCAATTTCACACACACACACACTAGTGTCACCAGTCACTGTACAAAACTGCGGTTGAGGCCTGCACCTGAGCACAAATAGCCTGTCTCCCAGATGCGGGAGTCTGTTTTCTTGTACGCATGTTAGAGACATATCAAGGTCTACCATAATTTTTGGATAAACACTTCCGACTGCGGAAGAGTTCAAGACCTATCATCTCTCTCCCTACTTAATCTCTTCTTTTGACAAATCTAGATGCACCTCCAGGGTCCCAGATGCGGGATGTCTCTGGATCACTGGCTTCACTTGATGTGACCATCACAACTTTCTGGCAATACTTGATTAGGGTACTTGTACCCCCAACTATACCCTCAATAGAATGTGAGCCTTGAGGGTGACAATCTTGTGTAAACTCATAACCTGCGTACTTCAAAATGTCTTGCATACGCCTTGGTACCACTGCATATTGGCCATCTCGTCCTGGTGGACTGCTAGTAGAAGGTTCAAAAGTATGTATCTCGATCTCATATTGTACTACTGTTCTGAGAACTGGCTCTGTATCACAATTGTATGTGGTGTTGACAACCTGCAGAGTGTCCTCAACTGTGCTGCTGTATGCTGATCCTGGAATCACAAACTTTGATCCTAAAATGGATTCCTCTACACAGTCCAATTTACAGGTAACCATGGCAACAGGGTCTGCGGAAGATACTCTCCTTTCAGATATATCCACTCTTTGCAAGTTGACTGGATCGATCTTTAATCTTGTGATCATGAGGTTTCCTCCAGCCACTTGCGATTTCATCTTTGACAATATACCTAGCTGT
Organism: Loripinus fragilis; assembly: GCA_964019695.1. Classification (NCBI taxonomy): domain Eukaryota; kingdom Metazoa; phylum Mollusca; class Bivalvia; order Lucinida; family Lucinidae; genus Loripinus; species Loripinus fragilis. The sequence continues at coordinate 49,822,933 of OZ026531.1, forward strand.
GGATCACACTTAATGAAAAAACACTTCCAGAGTACTACAGACTCCGCCGCCTCTTCCACACGTTTATCTTTCAAGTGAACCAGAGTATGGTATACTTCACACAATTTGACTCTGTTTAGAGTGTGGTCTAGTTCTTTTCCTGAAGTCGCATCGTCAGAGCTCTCTTGATAGGAGTTATCAACCTGTTGCAGTTGATAAGTTCTAATATCCAGCTGCGGATATGGTTTGCTGGGATGTAGCCTGTCCAACTGTGGAGGTTGAATAGAGGGGGTGGACAGGGGGGTACCCAACCCCCACTTCCCTCCCCCTTTCACCCCACTTCCCTCCCCCTTTCACCCCACTTCCCTCCCCCTCTCCCCCCACTTCCCTCCCCCTCCAACCCCACTTCCCTCCCCCTGTCAGATTTTTCCCTCCCCCTGATAAAATTTTGTTCTTGTTCATGAACTTCAGCGTAGCCAGGAACCAAAATTAATTCTAAAAATAGCTTACCAAAGACCCATCTGCATTTTCAGGGGACAAAGAGTTAAACATACTTTAGTTTGTTTGTTTTTTTATGCTTAACCCTACTTGAATCAGCGGAAGGGAGGAGAATGGCTGTATAATTTATATCAAGATCAAATCTCCACTTAAGTATGGGACCAGGCCGAGATCGAACTCTCAGCCCCTGTATCTGCAGTCAGACTTGCATCTGCAATCCGACACGTTATCGTCTGCGCTGCGGGACCCCTTAAAAGTACTGTCACATGAGATGAATGTCTCTTCTGGAGTGAGCAAAGTAAACAGTATTTACGTGTATATTAGGCCAAAACACTTCTTGTTTTCGGTTACCCTAACGACCCTTATATTTTGGGGAGCATATAGTAATCGCACTGTCCGTCCGTCCGTGTGTCCGTCCATCCCGCTTCGTCTCCGTTTATATCTCCTTTATTCTTTGAGGTATGAATTCCAATTTTGGTATGTGGATACATCTTGGGATGGCGGAGTGTCGCGTACCCTTTTCGTGTCACTGTGACCTTGAACTTAACCTCTAACCTAGTTGTCCGGAGCATATCTCTTATATTATTTGAGGTAGCAATCTCAAATTTGGTGTGTGGATGCATCTTGGGATGACGAAGTGTTTTGTACCATAATTGGGTCACTGTGACCTTGAACTTGACCTCTGATCTAGTTTTTAGAAACTGCATCGAGTCTGGTGCATATCTCCTATATTCTTTGAGATAGGAAATCCAAATTTGGTGTGTAAATGCTTTTTGGGATGGCGGAGTGTCACATACCATTTACAGGTCATGGTGACCTTGACTTCTGACCTATTTTTTTTTAGTAATCGTGTCCGGAGCATATCTCTTATATTATTTGAGGTAGGAATCTTAACATCGGTGTGTAGATGCATCTTGGGATGACAAAGTGTCAGGTAGTATAATTTGGTCTCTGTGACCTTGAACTTGACCTCAGACCTAGTTTCTAGAAACTGCATTGAGTCTGATGCATATCTCCAATATTCTTTGAGATAGGAATTTCAAATTTTGTGTGTTAATGCATCTACTCATAACTGGAAGGTGGAGCGGCTCTTCCTCGCGGTGCCAGAGGGTTGTCTGCGGTTTGTGATTGTGGTATTTCCTGATCATACTCACTAACTATTTTTGGCAATATTTCAAGTGACCTTGATGTCACAGTCAAGCTCATATACTATATTTTCTTGTAAATACATTTCTACCTCAATGGTTGGATGTAACAACTTCAAACTTTGCAGGTGCTTAGATCACATGATGTAGATGGCACGGGCAACATTTTATGTAAAAGGCGGTCATTTGCGATGGTGTACCATCGACTGAAGTCTGAATAACATCGACTGAAATCAATAAATACATGTTTTTGTCTTACTCTTAAGTGTCAATTAATTATTTGCATACTTGGTGATTTTTCATGCATTTGTTTCCATCTGCTGATTTTTTTTTCAAAATTAACCTTTTCGATTTTTTTCATGAACATCAGAGCCAAGGTGTCAAATACTTTGGATCCAGATCAGGACCAGTAGAATCCAGATCAGGACAGGCATTCTGTCGGTGCTGACCTGGGTACAAACTGTTTGCAAAGGTTACCAGCAGAAGACAAGAAAATAAAGTAAACTTGTTCAGTCAGATCCGGGAGATTTCTTGATCTTGTAAAAAGTTGTATTTTATACTTAATTTCAGGGAGTCTCCCTGTCCGATAAGCGATGGTTTGAGTCGGGTAGACATTATAACATAAACATAAGTGCCAAGGAGCTTTTGAAACTTCATGAAACATTTTCGCATGTGTGGAAAAAGGGAATGACTTTCCTCTGCATTTAAGCCTCAATACATTTTCTTTTTCATGCAAATATCACTGTAGAATGCGTGATACGTCGATAATGTGAAAAATCAAGACACTAGCATAATTTTTCCAAGCTTGGCGATATGCGTGGTATTAAACTTTCCGGTCTGTCAAACAATCATTGTTTAGTTAGTTTCTCAAACACTGACAATTATATATCAAAATGCGAACTATCGAACATAGCGCTACTCATGTTGTGTTTTAACTTTTTATAAGTTTACAGAAGTCAATTTGGTTCTTTGAACAATTAGGCTAATCGGTTCCTTAAAATAGTAGATTTAAAGCCTCCTATATTAGTTGGATTTGTTTCTGTCACTGAGTGACAAGATCTATCATTCACCTAAACACAACCTACCCTGTCAATCTCGTTTTCTCGGTAATCTCTGTTCTTTGAACGACAGTAAAAATCAAGTTGAAATCCTACTGGCGCCATACATTACGTGGGTCGTGTGACAAAATAGTCCACACAAATATGCATATTTTTCTTGGTGGACCTTAATATTACTTATAGGCATAAAACTGCCATTTTCTTTGAATTTTCTATAAAAAAAATCGATTTCCCGCCCCAATCTTTCCAGGCTCCCCGCCCCCTCTATCCCCGCTTCCCGCCCCCTCTACCCCCGCTTCCCGCCCCCTCCACCCCCGATTCCGCACCCTCCACCCCCGATTCCGCACCCTCCACCCCAGTACCCCCGCCCCCCCTGTCCACCCCCTCTGAATAGCATCTTTGTTGTAAGTGCTGACTAGTTCTTTTCCTGAAGTCAGATCATCGAAATCAGCCCGCTGCAGTTGATAAGTCTCAACTTCCAGCTGTGGATAAGGTGTGTCCAATTGCTGCTGATATAGTACTATCTCCAACTGTAGATATTGCACACCATCTTTGCTGACAGAGCTGACTACTCCTTTTCCTGAAGTTGGATCATCAGATCTTTCTTTGCATGATGAATTAACCTGCTGCGATTGATAAGTCCTAATATCCAGATGTGGATATGGTTTGCTATGCTGCTGTTGATTTGGTACAAACAACCACTGTGGATCTTGCTGATTGATAGTGCTGCCTAGCTCTACTCTTGAAGTCTGGTCATCAGAGCTTTCTTGACGTGAAGTATCAACCTGTTGCGGTTGATAAGTCCTAATATCCAGCTGCAGATATGGTTTGTTAGTCCGGTCTTGATTTGATTCCGTCAACCCCTGCGGAGTCTGCTTTGCATCTTGCCAATTGCTAGTGCTGTCTAGGTCTTCTCTTGAAGTTGAGCTTTCTTGGTGTGAAGTATCAACCTGCTGCGGTTGAGAAGTCCTAATATCCAGGTGCGGATATTGTTGGCCCAAACAATGCTGATTCTGTACATTATCTGACTGTGGATAATTCGCTTCTGAAGTAGCAACAGAGCTGTCTAGGCATGAAGTACCAACCAGCTGCGGTTGATATTTGTTATTATCTTGCTGATGTTGGTTCTGTACTATCTCAGACTGTGGATACTGCATAGCGTCTGAAGTAGCAACAGAGTCGTCAAGGCATGAACTATCAACCAGTTGCGGTTGATTCTTGTTATTTTCTGTCTGATGTCCATTCTGTACGTTCCCAGACCGTGGAGACTGCAAATAACTAGCAAGAGAGGTGTCTTGACGTGAACTATCAACCAGTTGAGGTTGATTCTTATTATTATCTGGCTGATGTCCACTCTGTATGTTCCCAGTCTGTGCGAACTGCAAATATTGAGAAGTAGCAGCAGAGTTGTCCTTGCATGACATAACAACTAACTGCCATTGATATTTGTAGTTATCCCTCTGCGGATATGATTTGCCCGAACAATGTTGGTTCTGTACATTCCCTGACTGTGGAGACTGCAAATCATGAGAAGTAGCAGCAGAGTTGTCCCCAGAGTTGTCCAGGTGTGAAGTATCAACCACTTGCAGTTGATATTGGCTATTATCTGGCTGATGTTCCTTCAGTACGTCCTCAGACTGTGGATACTGCATAACTTGTGAAGTAGCAACACAGTTGTCTTGGCATGAACTATCAACCAGTTGCGGTTGATTTTTGTTATTATCTGGCCGATGTTCATTCTTAATGTTCTCAGGCTGTGGATACTGCATAATTTGTGAAGTAGCAACAGAGCTGTCTTGGCATGAACTATCAACCAGTTGCGGTTGTTGTTTGCTATTATCTGGCTGATGTTCATTCTGTACGTTCCCAGACAGTTGATACTGCCTATCACCTTGTTTTTGCATTTCCTTAATCTGATGGCTCTTTGTCTCTGACTGCACAGACTCCAGCTGCGGAGACCGTTTAACATTTTGCTGTTTTCTTTGAATGACCTTGGCCCTCAGCTTCTGAGACTGTTTCCCATTTTGCTGCACAAGCCGTTTATTCTGTTGGCCCTTGGTCTCCAGCTGCGGAGATACAGCAATCCGTTTATTCTGTTGTCCCTTGGTCTCCAGCTGTGAAGATTGCATCACATTTCGATTTTTTGTCTGCCTAATCTTTTGGCCGTGCTTTACTGGGGCGAGGATCCGACCTACTTCTTCGTCCCGTTGGCTTTTGGCTGACTGTCTTTGAATCGAACAGCCCTCTCCTGTGGATCTCTTGATAGTCTAGACGGACATTCTTTAGCCATATGGTGTGGGCTACCACATGTAAAACAACTAGATCTTTGCAGTGCACCATTATCAATTTCACACAGCATATTCTTGATCCCTGATGTAAGATCAGAGACATTACTGCAAATAGTTGACATTTCATCCGACACCTTGGACATTTGTCTAGCAACATCTGTTAATCCTGGAGTGCTAGTTCCCGACTGCGGAAACTCATTTCTTGGAATAAGACCTGAATCCGTCCTATGGGCTAATGTTCTGCTTAGTGTTAATAGTACTTTGTAAATTACCCTCACTCTCATCATCTTCTTCTAAACAGGAATCTGTGTCATAGTCATCATATGATTTGCAGGTGTATGCATTAAATGGAGGATCAGATTTAGTTGTTTTTGATGCTTCCTGTAAAGATATGTAGTATATCTTGCAAGTCTATAACATTCTCATGTGCTATACCTCTCTGATACCTGCAGTAGTTGTTAGATAGATCTTGTTGTATTCATACCTATATAAAGTTCTATAACCATATCATAGTTGTTCTGAGTGTCTCAGCCCACAAATATTACATGGTGTCAGAAGTTAATTGGATTAACTAATTATTGATTGGATTAACAAATTAACATTAAAATGGCTAAAAATCTACATCCTCCAGAAAAGTTGTTGTTAACTGGAAATTTGAAAGAAAATTACAGGAAATTCAAGCAACAATTTCAGATTTACTTAACTGCAGCTGGAATAAGTAATTCAGAAGAGGAAGTGAAGTGTGCCACGTTATTACATGTCATAGGGCCTGATGCGATTGAAATTTTCAATACGTTTCGCTGGAATCAAGAAGGTGACACTCCAGGAGATGACAAGAAACTTGACAAAGTCTTGTCAAAGTTTGAAAAATACTGCAGCCCAAAGAGTAACCTTACTTACGAGAGACATCAGTTCAACACACGGAATCAGAATGATGGAGAATCAATTGATTCATACGTCACAGAACTCAGGATTTTGTCAAAATCGTGTGAATTTGGAGATTTAACAGATTCCCTCATCAAGGACAGACTTGTCTGTGGTGTGATAAAGGACTCTGTACGAAGCAGATTACTGCGAGAAACAGAATTAACTTTGCAGAAAGCAATAGATATTTGTCGTGCAGCAGAAACTTCAACTCAGCAGATGAAAGTAATCCAGAGTACTTCAAGTGGAGCCACTGGTAGCAACGTTGACATTGTTAAAAAGAAAATTGTGAAAAGCAAGTTAGTGAAAAATACAGACAATAAGCCAGCTGGATCAACAATAAAACAGAAATGTGGAAAATAAACATGAACCACGTAAGTGCCCAGCTTTTGGTAAACTTTGTCACAATTGTAAAAAGAAGAACCATTTTTCTACAGTGTGTAAAAACATGAAAATGCATGAACTGCAAGAAAATGACTATGACTCAGACATATTCTTAGACTCAGTAGAAACTGACCAGAATGTGAAAGACTGGAAAGTAAACATGAAAATATGTGGAAAAACAGTCAACATGAAACTTGATACCGGTGCACAGTGCAATGTATTGCCATATCATGTCTATAAACAGATTAGCCGTAAGCCACTTAAAGCATCAAAATCAAGATTAGTATCATATTCAGGTCATAGATTAAACACTGTGGGGAAAGCTACTTTGCTTGTATCTACAAAAGACAAGTACATTCCAATGGAATTCGAAATTGTGAAGGACAAATCGATGCCAATCCTTGGACTTAAAGCATGTTTGGATTTAAACTTAATTTCTAGACTATACAGCTTAAACTTAAACAGTAAAACAGCTACAACAGAAGAAATTCTTGACAATTATAGCGATGTTTTTGAAGGACTGGGTTGTTTACCAACGGACTATAAAATTCGCTTGGATAAAAATGCTAAACCTGTTGTCAATCCACCAAGAAAAATACCGTATGCATTGAAAAATAAAGTGAAAAATGAATTGAACAGACTTGAGAAAATGAAAGTCATTAAAAAAGTCACAGAACCTACAGAATGGGTGAATTCTTTAGTTGTTGTTGAGAAACCAAACAAGAGTGTTAGATTGTGCTTAGATCCCAGAGAACTAAACAAAAGCATTTTAAGAGAACATTTTCCAATGAAAACAGTTGAAGAAGTCGCAGCCAAAGTAAAGAATGCGAAAATCTACAGTGTTCTTGACGCATCAAATGGTTATTGGCAAATACGTTTGACAAAAGATAGTCAGAAATACACAACGTTCAACTCTCCGTTTGGAAGATATAAATATTTGCGTTTACCCTTTGGTATTAAAAGCTCAAGTGAGGTTTTTCAAAGGACAATCTCTCAAATATTAGAAAACATTGACGGCTGTGAAGTAATTGCTGATGATATCTTGATATGGGGTCAGGATAAGGAAGAACATAATAGTCGTCTTTGTGCAGTTCTAGAACGGATAAGACTAGCTAATATGAAGCTGAACAGAGATAAATGCAAAATAGGACTTTCAGAAGTTGCATACGTTGGACACACATTTGGACCTGATGGTTTGAAGCCTAGTTCTGAGAAATTGAGAGCTATAATGGAAATTCCAGAGCCCCAGAACAGAACAGAACTTCAAAGATTTATGGGAACTGTTAATTATCTTGGAAAATTCATTCCCAATCTATCAGGAATAAACCAACCGCTTAGACAACTCTTGCAAAAAGACATTGCTTGGCATTGGGAGGAAGCTCAGCAGCAAAGCTTTGATGAGCTCAAAAGAGCTATAACTTCCGCACCTGTTTTAGCATATTATGATGAGAAAAAAGATATAGTGCTATCTGTGGACAGTTCAAAAGATGCACTAGGAGCGTGTATTCTTCAAAATGGACATCCAATTGCATATGCTTCAAAATCTCTAAATAAATGTGAACAGAACTATGCACAGATAGAGAAAGAGATGGCAGCAATAGTCTTCGGAGCAACCAAATTTCACGAATACATATATGCTAATGGACCTATACATGTTGAAACGGATCACCGTCCTTTAGAAAGTATTTTCAAGAAGCCTTTGTCACAAATGTCACCTAGAATACAAAGAATGATGTTGAAGGTACAGAAATACAATTTAAAAGTACAGTATAAAAGCGGACGTGAATTATACATAGCTGATATGTTAAGCAGAGCATGCGTAAGTAAAGATGAAACTCCCATCTGTGATGAGAAATACAGTTTGTTCTCCATAGAAAACTTGCCATGCTCACAGTCAAAACTTTCTGCATTGAAGGAAGAAACACTTAAAGACATGGAATTAAATATCCTTAAGGACACTGTTTCACGAGGATGGCCCGAGAACAAGAGACAGATAAATCCACGGATAACTCAATATTGGAATTTTAGAGACGAAATTTCATATTTTGATGGATTACTGCTTAAGGGTGAAAAAGTGATAGTTCCAAGGTCCATGCAAAAAACTATAATTGAGCAAATACACCAGAAAAGTCACCTGGGTATAAATAAGTGCATAAATAGATTGAAAGACGTTTTCTTTTGGTCTGGAATGAGTGCGCAGATCAAGGACATTATTAGTCAATGTTCAATTTGCAATGAATTTAGAGGAACGCAGCAAAAAGAACCAATGTTACCGCATGAAATTCCTACAAAACCATGGGAAATATGTGCAACAGATTTGTTTGAGCTAGACAAGGAAACATATATTGTCATAGTGGATTACTTTTCAAAGTTCTTCGAAGTAAAGAAAATTTCTAGCAGTTCCAGCAAAACTGTTATTAATGTTCTGAAAGAAAACTTTTCCAGATATGGAATTCCGGTCATACTTAAAAGTGACAATGGTCCTGCTTACTCGAGCAGTGAGTTTAGAGACTTTGCTAACAGTTATGGATTTGAACATATTACTTCATCTCCAAGATATTCTCAAAGTATGGGATTTATCGAAAAATATGTACAAATTTGTAAGAATCTACTGAAAAAAGTCAAAGAAGAGTAACTCTGATCCGTATTTAGCAATACTGGAATACAGAAATACGCCAATTGAAGGTATAAATTTATCTCCAACACAAATGCTAATGGGGAGAAGGGCTCGAACTCAGTTACCTGTAAATGAAAAGCTTCTAAATCCTCAGTACGATGGAGTAAAAGTACAAAATGCGTTGAAAGAAAAACAGCATACACAGAAATACTATTATGATCGTGGAGCTAAACCATTGCAGCAGCTCAACCCAGATGATCAGATTCGGGTACGAAACGAAAATAAATGGGAACCTGCTACAGTTGAAAGCAAAGCCAAAACTCCTAGGTCATACGTGATACGAACAGAACGAGGGCAAAAGCTAAGAAGAAACCGGCGACATCTGATGAAAACGACTGAAAATCGCTCTGATGAACCTGAAATCTTCTATGATTGCCAGCAAGAAGTGTCGAATAACAATAATTCAAGTTCAGATGAACAATCTTCAAATACTGTTCCACAGGATGATTCAAAGAAATACACATCAAGCGGCAGAGAAGTTAAATTACCCAAACGATTTGAAGATTATTCCATGATGAAGTGATTCTGAAACTGGATTATATTGTTTCAGACTAAAACTTTGATAGACTTGCTGCAAACATACAGAAGTGCTGATCAAAACTAAAAACTTAAATTTTTCAAATTTAATAATTTTAATTAATCAAAACCTTAAAGAGGGAGATGTAAAGATATGTAGTATATCTTGCAAGTCTATAACATTCTCATGTGCTATACCTCTCTGATACCTGCAGTAGTTGTTAGATAGATCTTGTTGTATTCATACCTATATAAAGTTCTATAACCATATCATAGTTGTTCTGAGTGTCTCAGCCCACAAATATTACACTTCCCTCTTAAGGTTACTTGGTTCAGCTGTGTTACGGATGGTAGGTTTCTGTCTCAGTACTGGAAGCTGATTTGGTTGATATTTAATCGTCCGTTGACACTGTGACATAGGTTGATAGTGTGTTGTCGGTTGACACTGTACTGTCGGTTTATACAGTTTTGTCGGTTGATACTGTGACATCGGTTGATACTGTGACGTTGGTTGATACTGTGAAGGATAAACCACCAGCTGCGGTGGATGCTGTACCTGTGCTTGGACAGGTGTAGCCGGCAATGAACTCTGCTGTGGATCGTCACTGTACCCTGGTTGATATTTTGTTGCAGGTTGATACTGGACTGTTGGTTGATAACCTACTTGATGTGGTGATGAAAACCCCACCAGTTGCGGTGAAGGCTGTGCCTGTGCTTGGATAGGTGTAGCTGGCAATGAACTCTGCTGTGGATCCCCACTGTACCCTGGTTGATATTTTCTTGCTGGTTGATACTGAGCTGTTGGTTGATAACCTACTTGATGTGGTGACGAAAACCTCACCAGTTGCGGTGAAGGCTGTGCCTGTGCTTGGACAGGTGTAACTGGCCATGACATCTGTTGTAGATTTTCACTGAAGTCTCTGTTAGGTTGATTAGTATTCATAAATTGGGACAGGCCCTGTACAAAATATTCCTGTGGTTGATAGGTAGGCCGACTGCGGCCTTTGGCATGTACAGGCTGATCTGTAAAATCTATGAGCTGTAATAATCTTTTTGATGTCCTCAGTTTGTGAATATCATGAATATTTGCGGGTGTTATTGGAAAATTCTCCTCTCGAAACCGTACTATGTTTTTCCCTACTCTAGCACCCACTCCTGGAAGTTCCCTTAACTCCTCCTCCCCAGCAAAATTGATTTGAACAGCTGACATGATTAGTATCCTTTTAAGCTTGGATGTCCACAAATATAACTGTTGCGTTAAAAAAAAAATGTATAGAGATACAAGCTGTTCAGAAGGTTTACAGCTGACAGATCACAGTTGTGTAATGTATCAGTCTATTAACATTCCAACAAATTGTTCCTGGTTTTGAATTTTTGAAACTTAAGCAGATAAATCACAGTTGCGTGAAAATCAGCTGATTTGTTGGATTTTTAGTATGTTTACAGCGGACAATTCACAGCTGCGTGAACAATCAAATAAAACCTACTGAGTCTAAAAGCTAAACAAAAATATACAAGGTAACTTTATAATTAAAAAAAACGCGTTGCTTGCACGTCGTTTGCTTTGCAGAAAAGAAAACTCTTGAATGATGCGATTCACAAAGTTTCAGAGACCACGTTTATCTGAGAAAAAAATGTAAAACAGCCGACTGCGGCCGTTAATTTACCGTTAATTGGTAGTCCTAACAATGTTTTATCCAAAAAAAAACTTTAAATAAACCGACTGCGGTTCAAAATTTCATTAAATTCCGCCGTTGTATGCTAAATATTTCCTTACAAACTACACCCGGTTGCGAGTGCTGTCAGGCGGAAACAGAGATTTGCACGTGCCAACTTTAAATACACACAATAATCGACTCTTTGCCTGCTGTGTCAGTGAAACAATCTTTTTGAAGAAAAACAAAATGGCTATATTCTTTCAGACACAGACGGACTGCTTTTCATTTGTAAATATACGTGCAAATGCTTGAGCGATGCGTTTCTAAAGGAAAGAAAAAAAGAAAAATGCACTCGTCTGCGAGTGCGTTGTCTGCAAAGCTCTTGTGGGCGTAACCAATTGAATTACATGGTTTCTGGTTGGCTGAACAAAATGGCGCTTTGTTTTCATGCGCTCGCCATGTGCACGCGACCTATTTTCTCTGAAAATGGCAAATAAGCGTTCAGGCACAGAGGGATTGCATCTCACATGTGTAAAACTGGCGAAGCTCGTTCATTCACACCATAAAACGGGTTCCAAGTGGTTCTATAAGCCGTTGTTCACCTCGTCGCCATTGTTGTGAAAAGTGGCCAGGGCTTGGGGTGAAATGCCACTATTACAGTTTACTCACTGGTTTAATCTTCTATCTTCAAGGATAGCTCGCTGCAGGTCCGTAGTCCTCACAGGGAGGGGATAAAACACTGGGTCGTCAACCTCTGTAGATTTATCAGACTATTCTGAAGATATCTGCTACACCACTGTGAGCTCTTCTCTGTCTAACGTGACGTCTGTTCACTCCAATATCTGGTCGTCTTCTCCCTAGATTAGCGGTTCATCTCCCACACTCCATATTCAGCCACGTGCTCCTCGTGATAATACATAAACCTGGCAAACAGGTTAGCACTCTAAAGGCTTATGCAATCATGCGGTTGTCCTCATTTGCATACCGTATTACTACGCGAGACTGGGAAAACCTGTCGGCACTACACTCCTCCCACTTTTATTATTTGAACTTTGCTGTATATGAATGAGCAAATCAAACAGCTAGGGAGTTATTACTCACAGACAAACCGATTGCAGTTTGTACAATCTTCAGTGAGTATGCTCCAGTCCTTTGTAGACCAGTTGTGGTCCTTTGTTGGCCAGTTGCGGTCCTTTGTAGACCAGATGCGGGAGTCTGTTTTCTTGTACGCATCATAGAGACATATCAAGGTCTACCATAATTTTTGGATAAACACTTCCGACTGCGGAAGAGTTCAAGACCTATCATCTCATCATCTCTTCAAAATCCCATCTTCGTCGCCATTGTTGCAATAATTATTGCTCAAATAGTTGCTGTTGTAAGCAGATGGACAACTGCACTTTACCGTCTCTGCTTGAAATTAGTTCCGACATTTTATAACTAATGGGGTCTGCCGCCACCACACCTCTGCAGCAATTGTAAGTAAGGATGTCAAAACATATAGAAATACTATCTATCACAGGTGTCAAAACATATAGAAATACTATCTATCACAGGTGTCAAAACATATAGAAATACTATCTATCACAGGTGTCAAAACATATAGAAATACTATCTGCCACAGATGCAAGCCCGTAAAAGTCAGGAGAGACAGGTAAACTTAGCCCACCGTGTTTTGGATAAAAATATATTATGTCATGTTAAAGAATTTCTATTGTTACCCCGTTTTACTTGTTGACGGCGAGAGCGGGTGTGTTGAGTTGTTCATCAAATCTGAGACTGTCTTTCGTAATTCCGAATCGAAATATTCTCTGGCTCTCTCTGCATTCTGTGATGTCCTGGGACAGGGCTGTATATTCTGGCGATTCCATTTTCTAAATTCATCCACCATCCAACTCATTGTACTCTCTTAGTGCAGCCTAATAGACTTCCATATCGTACGAGTATAACTATTTAGACGCCATCTTGTTATGAATGTCCTACGACTTACGACGTCAAATGACGCTTTTATAGCGCGCACTTCTGTGTAAAATAACGTTAGCGTCATTGTTACCCGCCAAGATCGCGAGAGTCAATTATTTTTATGAGCAATTGAAGGTTCATGCTCATTTGAGTTCAGCATGAAAAGTTTTATAGCCTCGGGGCCTGGTCAGGACCCACGAAGATGGATTTTGGCTTAATACATTTGTTTAAACATATATATTTGACTAGATATATGTTTTGAGACAGTTTGTGAAGACTTGTCTTTGAAAAAATAACCATAACTCGTAAGTAGGATATGATAATATAAAGTAATATTGATAATATCTCACCACTAATATGCTGCTTGTCAGCTTAGTAATGCAGTTGGCTTAAACATATATATTTCAATTAACAGAGTTATATCCGGTGAGTTTGTGAAATTATTACTCAAATAGCATATATTTTATTTGATATTATACCACCCTTACCAACTTAAGCACGAAATATATCGTGGAGTGCAAGGTCTATACTGATGTAGGTGGTATAAAATAGTTATACCGTGTTTGTCCACCTGTACGAAAGATAATCCACGCACAGGGGACAATCCATGGTACATGTATAACTATTACATAACAAACTTTTGCACATTCAATGATATTACCATGATGATCTAGACGCAGGAGCTTAAAGTTCGATCCTTAAATCACCCCTATAGCCTCAAAACCTAAAGCTCACAATGTCATTACGCAGTGACATTGTGAGCTTTTGGTTTTGAGGCTATAGGGGTGATTTAAGGATCGAACTTCAAGCTCCTGTGATCTAGACTAAACTACACCAGTTTCAGTGTAGGCATTCAAGTGTTTCAAACACATTAAACAGTTTACTCCCAATGACGTTGACTTCCCACAGTTCATAAAATGTCAATTATTCGTAAATCATCTGCCATATCGTGTTTTTTCCAAACACGGTTACTACGTCAGCAGAACCATGGGTGGACCCAGAAAATTCCGTCAGTGGGGATCCTGACAACGTTTTCGTTGTTGTTGTTGTTGTTGTTGTTGTTGTTGTTTCTAGTCATCAACTATTTCACAGAGGGCTGTACGAACCTCTCTCGAGAGGCAATTGGACACAAAAGGGTCCAATTGCTTCACGAGGGGGTCCGTACCAATATTTCAAAGGAAACCTATAGGCACATGTGATTTGTGATTTTTGAGGGGGTTCGGACCCACTCCCACGTCTCTGGACCCGCCCATGAGAGCATCGCAAGTGCTTCCAACATAAATGGGCCTGCACACGAGATGTTGGTAAATCGCATATGCTCAAATACCTCTAATAAACGCCCTGATGACAACTCAAGCAAATTTAGCGGTATAAGTTTTGGTCCGAGTCTTCGTCTACATCCATACTTTGTGTATACGGGTAACGAAGGCTCTGGGGTGTCTGCACCGATGCGATATATACCTGGATGTCCATATATATATGCACTGGTCAATATATATTTTGCAGAACATACACTCAACAGTTAGATTCATTGAAAGCAGTGCACGAGCGTTTGACTCTTTGTACACTAGAAACCTCTAAACGGGTGCTTTGAAAAACAGTGAAGACCAAAATGGCCTGCACTGTTTGCTAAGATTGAAACGACCTTCAGGTACATAATGGGCATCCGATACTTATTGTATCAACACGTATGGGAAAATCCATCAGAATACGAAGGTTTAAAGACTGACTCTAGGCATATACTAGGCCAAAAAAGAAACGCCGCATATAAATATTTAAAAGAATGCGCATTAAATGAGAGTTACAAAATTTCATCTGCTATCTATGTTTCGCTACTATTCCTGACACACATTATTCCCATTGTTTTATTGAGCTCCGTCAACCCAAACTAGTGTACTGGCTGTCTTTTTAATTTCAAGTTTTTCACGTGCACATTCATTTTATTTAGCTTTACACATGTAATAACTACTGAAATCACTATTCTAAAATCCAATTTGCTTGAAAACATTCTAAAACTTTAAAATTAAAAGTTACACATTGCTAATTTACGATGACAAAACTTCCACTTGTTGAACGCGAAAAGGCTATAAAAATGTTGCAAGCTAACGTGACGCCATCGGTGATAGCCCAACACTTTCGATGCCATGCAAGGATGATTGAACGTCTTAGGAAACATTTCTGATAAATTGAAACAATGTCAGACCGTGCGCATTCATGACGTCATCGCCTAATGACGCGACGTCAAGATCGATAAAAACGTAGGTTTAAACAGCTGAATGAATGTCGCCCGGTGACAATGATAACCAGGACAACCACAGGAACTCATAATCCAAGAATCAGGGCTCAAACTGTGACAAATCGTTTGCGAGAGATTGGTGAAATATCCCCCATATATAATGTAAGTTTTATATGCGGCGTTTCTTTTTTGGCCTAGTATATGTGCTGAATAGCAAGCACAAATAGAAAACCCAATCATATAATCAAGCGTGGATCCAGAGGGTCCGGACCCCCCCCCCCCCTGAAACAATCACAAAAATATAGGGTTTCTTAGCAATACTGGTCCGGATCCCCTGAAAAAACCAAGCCAGCATTCAATGTTGTTGGGCCATTATCGGCCCGCTAGCGAAACGCCATTTAATGGCGTTTCACTGGCAGGCCCATAATGGGCCCGCTTTTAGTGGTATTTTGATCATCTCTCCACTCAACTAAAAAAATGTTGGACCCCCCTCTGACAAATTTTCTGGATCCGCACATGACAATCATGACAAAACCAACAAAATGACAAAACATACAAAATGACAAAACAAACAAAATGACAAAACATACAAAATGACATGTGCGCCTAGTGAAGACTATGATCAGCCTGCACATCTCACCAGTCTGATTAGAGACTGTTGTCTGCACGAAGAAATCAAGCACCCAAAGCTACCAATTTATGTACAGCGAAGGCTGTTACCTGATTAAGTCAATGTGCAGGCTGATCTGAATCTTCAAAACATGCACATGTCATTTTGGGTTCAGTCTTTGGTTAATATGAACACTTACTTTTTTCGTTGTTCCTTAGAAAAGGGAGACACCATTTGTAAGACCTCCATAGTTTGGTTTTAAAATAATGTCTGCTTGTGTGGCACAATATAAAAAGCTGAATCAGCAAATATTAGTCCTCAGATTTTTGCATGTGTAATATTTCAGAATAACCTTTGCTCTAATTCCAGTACCGCGATCGAACGAAATTGGTTGGTATCCGCTGAACTCAAATGAGAGGTTAAGATAAATCCAAATAAAAAGTGAATTTTAAAATGTGTTGCATCGAAATAAACCTTATTTATTGATGTGATTTTTACGACCCATCAACACTGTACAAGCAGTATCAAAGAAGCAGGTGAAACTGGTCCGACGGAATGATTATAGGTACATATATGCCTTTGTACTAAAATGTCAATTTCACCTTTTATGGATCTATGAATCTTCAATGGCATATGTTCTAAGAAAAGTTACTTTAATCACTATTGTTTATCATTGTGCTATACCATTTTTAATAATTCAATCCGATATAAAAATCACAAGTTTTTTCTCACATCCGAAAATTCGTTGACAAGCTGCAAAACAATACGTGGCGAACCTCTTTCTTTATCCTTAGATACAAATGACAAAGTTATATATAAGGGGTTCTCTATTTCAACATAAAATGGTTATATCTTTCTTATTTTGGCAATAAAAACATTTGTTGTGGTGCTCATTGGAAGCGTCTCACCGAGACGCTTCCAATGAGTTCCCACAACATATGTTTTCTTGAAGAAATAAGAAAATTTGGATTTTCGATAATCCTCTTATCTAGGGGTATGCTAAAAGACAAATGGACACCGATTTGATTACAAATTAAATGGTCCTGTTTTAGAATGTAACTGGTGTATATACTTAGCGTATGATGCACTAGAAAGCACATGATCTTTGCTCAAGTTGCAAAGATCTCCCAAAAATCGCTAGCTGAAACGTTTATGTAGTGATCAGGCGGCGACCAGTCGCATCGTGCGATACGACTGCACGACTTTCTGTAGATGAAACCAGGCAGCTTTTCGTACGACTCGTCGCAGTTGACGACACGCATATATTAATTAACAATACAAAGCAGTAATTTGTGAATAGCTGGGTGTTTAATGTCATTTAAATACGATATGGGATACCGACAGATAATGGAAGTATATTCAATATGTAGCGCCCCGTTTCACAAGGGTTGAGCAAAAATGTCAAATTACATGTGCACTTTTGTATACATGCAATGCGAGAGAGAAAATGGGTCTAGCCTTGTTTTCGCATCAAATACATAAGGCCACTTTATCCCTTATACAGATCCGTTTCCAGACCAAATTATATTATACTTATTCATATGATCAAGTGATGGCTCGGAACAACACATACACCCATACTTTCTTAATGTGTATATCGTTTGGACCAAAACTCAACAAACACATTCAGAGAATTAAATAATTTATGCCCTCGTCCCTTAATGTTTGTCTTTAATATATGTGACATGCTCTGGCATTTTGGCTCTTATGGAGGTCTTGGTCGAAATTTGGGTTTTTACATTTTTAAGGGTCTGATATGTTTGAAATACATAGGCAAAATATTAGACCTGTTGGGTCAAAATTCATAGAGTTACGAGCGTTTTAATGATATTATAGTTTAAGGGTTTTTTTGCAACAAAATGATATAAGGATATTGGTAATGAAAGGGTCAAGTTTGCAGAAGATGGTACCATCTTGAGGAAAGGTAAAGATATAATTCAGGTTGTACAGTTATTGGAACGGGTGTCATAAAATTTTCATTTGGACTACAAAATGGAGGATGAAAATAAGTAACGTACGCGGCCCTAAAGTCGTCACTTTGATGCATTTAAGCGATTGCCCCGGA
This sequence comes from Loripinus fragilis, assembly GCA_964019695.1. NCBI lineage: Eukaryota > Metazoa > Mollusca > Bivalvia > Lucinida > Lucinidae > Loripinus > Loripinus fragilis. Next base: position 49,840,933 of record OZ026531.1, read on the forward strand.
TAGGAGACACTCACTGGCAAAGAGTAGACTTTAGCAGATGGTAGTTTAATCATCCAGCTAGTCGATAAACTAAAGAAAATGGTTTGAAATCACCCGAAAATATCTTTAAAAGACCGATTTTGTTAAGAGGGGTCTGTCTGACGACTTTAGGACCACCAAGACCTAAAGTCGTCAGTGACTAGGCCCTAAGGTCATCAACGATGTGTGGTGTTTTGTGGTCCTATAAGCGCAGTATATGTCTGAGTGGTGGCGCTTATTTATCGAACTGGGTGTGTGTTTGGTCCCAGAGACGTCCTGGTGGTCTGAGCGCTGGTGTTATGGTGTATGGGCGTTCTAGGCATGAGTGATAGCGTTGGTAGTCGTAGTCGTGTACTATATGTTTAAGTGGTGATGGAGGTCGTCTTAGCGATACACTGGTGGTCTGAGAGCCAGTGTTGATGGTCCCAGGAACGTACTAAAGGCCTCAGTGGTGGTGTTGGTGGTATGAACTGAAGGTATGAGTGGCAATGCTCGCGGTCGTAGGCGTGTTGTTTAATTGAGTGACGGTGTAGGTGGTCGAAGGGACGTATTGAAGTTCTAAGTGACTTATTGGTGGTCCAAGGAATTGAAGATTGGTGGGCTTACAGAGCATATTAAAGGTCTTAGTGGGCATGCTGCTGGTCGTAAGGGTATTTTGTTGCCCTCAGTATCGAAATTGGCAGTCCTTAATGTGTAATGAAGTTCTAAATGGTGGTGGTTGTTTGGATGTATACTTGGGGGCGATGATCCTATAAACATACATGAGCGTACATCTATATATATTTCGGCGTATGCTTAACCTGAATATCTGAGAGACAGTGTTGGTCGGGTACATGTAGAAAATTTAATGTCTTAATTCAGGTGTTAATAGTCCCCGTAGGCGTAGTGAATGTGGTTTCTCTACATGAGCCACTTTATAAGTAACCATGTCTTTGGGGTTTGCAACCTATACTGATTCAAACTGACCTGTTCAGCTACAGAGACTTGAAATTTAGGAATTGACAATTATGAGCGTTTAATATACAATTTAGACAACGAAAACAAGAGCTGACCAGACCGTACAGGCTATTATAGCGTAAAATGAAAACCCTGGCACATCTACGGCACAGGCCTGATGCATCAGAGGTTAAGCACCGGCACTTAAGCCCCACTATGTCCCCGGTATCCATGGCCCCTAAGGGGTCGGAGATACAAATGACTGTTGCATAAAACGAATCATTGTTTTAGAAGAGACGAAGTGAGTAAACAGGCAGAAAAATCACTCATTTTCTTGAAGCCCAAAAGTCGGCAGGCCGGACCTAAAGTCGTCATCTCACTTTTCAACATATTATTTCTGTTGGAGGTTGTCATATCGGCCAAATGGACGTAATTATTGCTAATTCGATATCTTCTGTACATGTAAAAAACGCATGTGTTCATGTGGGACAGACGTACAGTACAGTTATTTTGTTTCGCCGGATCGATATCAATATCGCCTTCAACTCTCGACTGACTCCAAATTTTGCATGCAATTGGGTACCCCCATTTCAATGCCTACCACTTGGACACCTTTTATAGGGCAGCTGTACTTTATATATCAATCCATAGGGCAGATAATTTCCTTTCAAATGATGCCCCCTCTAAGAAGTTTCGATGATTTGGACGGAAAAGAGCGAGGCCAAAAGAAAACTGACGACCTTAGGGCTATGACGACATTAGGGCCGCATACGTTATTGAGAAGGCTAAAGTCTGTGTTTTTTTCCCGAGACAAAGAGCTAGCCCAAATAGCCCAACCACAGGTAGATATTGAAGTTAATGTGGAAAATTCCATACAATCCTACACCTCGTTTACTCGGAGTCCATTTGAATGAGACACTCAGCTTCTCGCCGCACTTATCAGTTGTTGGTTTTGTTGCTTTACGTCCCAAGTTAACAGCTATGGTCATTGCGGGACGGTCAGTTCACCTAACCACACTTTTTCCTGGGCAGGCTTGAACAAGCGGTTAACCAGTAATTCGTGCACATACTTTCGCTTGTAACTGACAACAACCCTTCTTGAATGAATCAGCGGAAGAGAGGAGAATGACCGTAGAAACAATTTCATAATCAATCTCCACGAAAGTATGGGACCGGACCGGGATCGAACTCGCGACCCCTGGATCTGCAGTCAGACACGCATCTGTAGCCAGACACGTTACCGACTGCGCTACGCGGCCCGGCACACTTATCAGTGTTGCAACTGAAGGCAGTGAAAACCTTATCAGTTTTGAGATAGGAAAGTGTAACTAAGAAGTTGAGTACAAAGTCTCTTTTACAGTTATATAAGGTCAAAGTGATTCTCCAGATGGCGTTTGCAGCATCAGTGTGCCAGAATAGCTCCTCAGCTGATACTTTAAATAAGATTCAAAGAAAGGACCTAGCCTTGCGTTTAGGAGTCCTTGCTACTTCAGCCTTAAATGCTGTTGAAGTAGAGGCAGTGGTACTGCCATTAGAGCTGAGAAGAGAGGAATTGTCCATTAGGGAAGGAGGTAAGATCATGTCAAGAGATAACAGTCAGCCAATCAAGGAGTTATGGTATGAATGGGGAGAATGTGTACCACGGAAATGAAAGGTATTTGTCCCCCTTTGGTCTCAAGATATGGAAAAAACCTCTGGTACAAATATTATAAATATTGAACCAGAATTCACTTTCTTAGAAGGTCTATGTCCAAGTAAATCAAGACAGGAGTATTGGAACAGATTGGGTTCTTCAAAATCAAGGTCAGTTGCTCAATGGGACGAAGCAAAGGTAACTGTTCAGACCCTTGTAGAAAGATGTGAGTTAAATGACTTTGTAGTTTTCATTGATGGATCTTGTTAAGGAAACCCAGGACATTGCGGCTCTGGAGCCTGCATATTTATTCCTAACCGGAAAGGACCAGTTAGATTAAAAAGACCTGTTACCAGCAGGGGTCCATTCTATTAGGATAATTAGTTGCTATTCTCATGGCCTTGGACTTTGTTCAGATTGAACACAGAAAATGACAATTTCATGGTATAACCATTTTTTTTCTGATAGTCAGTCTGCAGTTGGAATACTCACCTTGGGCTGGTCAAATTCTTCTCATAAAAAGACTGCAGAAGACATAAGAAGATTGATGTCAGACTTGGATAAATCTAGATTGGAGGTAAGTATACCTGGACATGCAGACATCAGAGGTAACTGTATTGCTGATGAGCTTGGCAAAGAAAATGCTGAAGAAGCTAAATTAATTCCAGAAGATAGTCAGATTCTCACAGGGGCCGATTTTAAGAAATTGGCAATGGTATCCTGCTGCATGAAATGGTAACGGTCTTAAGATGCTTCAGATACTGGTCGAACCTAGTACGATTACAAGCAGACTGTGTCGTTATAGACCCCAGAATACATGTTTGTCCCCTTTATAGAAGAAAAAAGGTAATTTCTCAGTTGAGGCTTGGTTATACGTTGAATGAATACATGCATAAAATATGTTTGCAAGAGTCTCCACGGTGCAGCTGCAGTGCTATAGAGACGGTTGATCACTACATCTGTGAGTGTGAAGTGTACGTGTTGGATAGACAGAGGCTACTCACACGACTGTTCTAGCAAACTGGAGAACAAGGTATTAGTACAGAAATCCTCCTTAGTTTGAAAGATGAAGTGTACAAGGATTGACCTCTTAATGATACTGAGTGATTACATCACCAGCACCAAAAGGTTCATCAAGACGTAAAAAACAACAGCTGCCCCCTCTGCCCTCCCCCTCCTAATTCCTATAGTCATCCTTAGCCATCCAGTCACAGGTTTTGTCGTCTGCTTTATGGTCCACTAACATTCTTAGAATAGTAAAGTAAGTAAGGGTGCAAAGATCGGGAATCGATACAATCAAGTACCACACCTGGTAGGTACTTAGAGCAGTCTGATCGGGGTCATATTGGTTTCTCAAATGGAAAGGTTTTGTCTGCAGACTGCGGCTGAGTGAGTGTAGCTGATTTTAAGACGAGAGTTTTGGCAGGATGGGTATTGGTAAACATCCTACCCATAGTTCGTGTACTTTATAGTACTGTTCGTGACAGTAACACTTGCATAATTGTACCTTCAGTGTTAAACTGTTAAATTTTAAAACCCAAGCCCTCACAGACTCACACAGTGAAATCTGAGCATACCTATAGATGTCTCATGGATGATTGACTGGGGTCTGGATTGTATATATGTTTTTCCTTTGTATTGCACTCAGAAGTTATATGGTTAATTGCATTTTGTCATCTGAGTGAAGTATTACTGTTACGGCCCAACTGGCAATAACTTCCCAACTCGGAATATTTGGTTGTTCCTAGTTCGGACGTCCCATTTTAAAATCGGAAATCCCTGTTTCCTGTTTACCGGTGGAGTGCATTAAACAGCTGTTCAATGTCCAAGAGCTTTTTTATATTTAATTTGAGAATAGCAAGAGTGGAAAACAACCTAAACTGCCGGTGCAAGGTTCGCAGATACAAAAACAACAACTACGTTACTTACACAAAGTTATACTATTGTTGGATTTGCTGGTGGTCAGGAAGTATCAGTTTTCGTGGGTTGGCGGTCATACTATTCTGTGTTTATTTTTATGCTTGACGTCTCAGTCAGCATCATGTGCGGATCCAGAGGGGGATAGGGGGTCCGGACCCCCCCCCCCTGGAAAATCACAAGTTATATTCACAAGTTATATGGGTTTCTTATAAAACTTTCTATCGGGACCCCCCCCCCCCCCCCCCCCCCGCCCACTGGAAAGTGTTGGACCCCCTCTGAAATCTTCGACAATTAGTTTTCTCTGAAATAAACCTCCGGACCCCCTCTGTATAACTGTAAACTAAGTCGAGGACTAAAAACAAAAAGTCATAACTTTCACAACCCAGGAGTCCTTGAATCGCATGTTTTTGTGTTTTTTTGGTTTTTTTTCAATCAGTATATGACATACCTATAAATACAACACTGGGATAGGAAAAGCCGGGAGGTGCCTAGGGAAGGTGTGACCTGAATTGTCAGTCTGTATTTACCAATTAAATGATTCGAAGGATATGTACAATCTGCAGGTAAAGCAAAATGTGGACGATGACTGACAGGACTTATTACTGATGTGAGGACAATGTAAAATTTACGCGAGACTTTCAAGCATCCATTATTCCGTCTTACAATAAATTGAAAGTAAAATTAGACCAAATAAAAAAAATAGAATAGGTAGATTCACAGAAACCGCCACATCTGGTTGAAAGGTCCCACATTATAACTTTCTGAAAAAGTGCACATTTGATCAAACAGTAATGGTCAGGCAGTACTGGATTTTAACGACTCTGACGCCGTCCATTTTGGGTAATTTTGGTTCTTTTCGCCATCCATTTCAGCCAAGCGTTGCAGCCATAATTTTGTCAGATTTCCCCTGTTTTTGTAAGTTATCGAGCCGAAAAAGTGTAAGTTTTTAATTTCTTGAGTGAAATCTAAACTGTTTGATGTGCTGATGTTTTCCTTATCAATAATTTTTTTCACATGACAAGATTGATATCGAAGGAATAAAATAACAAGTACAACCTTTATAAAAATGGCACTCCTATTTTTTAAAAAAATATCGCATCCGACGGCCTGAACAAAAAGGAAAAATAAAACCCTCCGCTGCCGCATTTGTTTTTCAATAAAAATGTCTATTCAATTTTTGGGAGCCTTAAAGCGGAAAAAAGTTGATAAGTGTGGCATTTGATTGTCAAATTTCTGACTTGCATTTTAGCTCACCTGAGCCATTGGCTCATGGTGAGAGTGATCATTGGATGTCCATCGTCAGTTGTGTGTTGTGTATCCTGTGTCGTCAACAATTGACCGGGCCTCGTAGCGCAGTCGGTAACGTGTCTGGCAACAGATGCGAGTCTGACTGCAGATCCAGGGGTTGCAAGTTCGATCCCGGCCCTGTCCCATACTTTCGTGGAGATTGATCATGAAATAATTTCTATGGTTATTCTCCTCCCTTCCACTGAATCATTTAAGAAGGATTGTTGTCAGTAACAAGCGAAAGTATGTGCAGCAAGTACTGGTTAACTGCTTCATGCGCGGATCCAGGAATTTTCGTCAGGGGGATCCAGGTCAATCTGACAAAAAAGCTCTGACAACATGTTTTTTTTTTTTTATTTGATTTGATTTGATTCTTTATGTCCCATCAACAATCTTTCAGTTAAACAGGAACGGGTCTTCCTGGGTTGAACCAGTACTAAGCTAGGATAAATGAGACCTGCTCAAGGACCACAACGCAGTGACGTCGGTGAGGCTCGAACCCGCGGCCCTTCGGTCTGGAGTCAAGCATGTTTTTTTTTTTTTTAGTCCTCAGCTTATTACAGAAGTCACATGGTTAATTTAAAAGAAAACTATCATTTTTCAAGGTTCCAGAGGGGGTCCAACATTTTCCATGGGGGTCCAACTTTTCCATGGGGGGTCCAATTGCTTATTCCCTATAGAAACCCATATAACTTGTGATTTTCCAGGGGTGGGGGGTCCAGACCCCCTGTCCCCATCTAGATCCGCACTTGTGCTTGTTCAAGCTTGCCCATTAAAAAGTGTGGTTAGGTGAACTGACTGTCCAGCCATGGCCATAGCTGTTGACTTGGGACGTAAAGCAACAAAAACAAACAAAAACAAAAAAAATCATCAACAATTGCTTCAAAGGACAACTTGACAGGAATGATCCTTATATCGCCTTCTTTAATAATTGTTCAAATGGTTCTGGTCCGTTGCATATTTAAGTCACACAGGCTAAAAATAGATTTTCAAAATGAAACCTTTAACATATGGAGATGGGGCCACGGCTTAAAAGTCCCATCCGACAGACTGGTGAAGCCGGGAATCAAACCTGTGACCCCTAGTTTATAAGGCGAGCAGTTTATCCACTAGGCAACACCACGGCGGCTCCTCAGATGTGTATGATTTGAAACAAAAAAAACACTTGCATATTTTTGCTTTATCAGCAAGTTATCAAATGCTTAACCCTTTAATCCAAAGGCTATTTTTAGACCCACCCATTCTTAAAAAATGAAGAAAATTTTTGGTGAAGTTTTGAGTAATTTTGAAAATATTATGGAAAATAGAGCATTTGCTCTTAAGGAGCGAATACTCCATTTTCTGTAAAATTTTCAAATAGCACATGATATTTCAAAGTTGTCAAAAGACGTTATCATGGAGTAAAGGGTTAAACTATTCATCAGCAAAAGATTCGTCAAAACAGAGGACTGCTATTTTAATTTTTATAAGTAAATTGCCTGTCTGTCTGTGATTAAACGAGTATTAACAGTTTTAGCTTTTTGTTGTAAAAAGGCCAAAAAACGGGCTGTGTAGCGCAGTTGGTACTCACAGTGTCTTTCTGCAGGTACATTTCTAACTGCAGATCCTGAGGGGTTGCTGGTTCAATCATTTTAATAATTCAGTTGCGATATCTTTTTGGGTTTCATTTCACTTTGGTTATTATTATTAATATGTAATTGATGATCTGAGTGCAAAAACTGTTTGGTCCCTGTCAAGGGTGCTCATCAGGAAAAACACCCCATTACAGTCAAATGTAGTAGTCCAGCATTTGAAGTGTAAAATCAGTATGAAATTAAATGTGCCTCCGGCCTAAATTAAAATTTTATTTGTTTCCCCTTACCCGACCGACCCTGAAAAAAGGGCCCTACTCAAAGAATTTTATTTCTATTTTCAGTCAAGAATTTTTTTTTTAAATTTCATTGCAAACTAAGAGAATTGTCCAATGTAATCAGTGTTATCTTAGCAAATTGTTTGTGTATTCAATTATATTGCCTATAGTAGGACTATATATACAGTTAAACCTGCCTAAAATGGCCACTCAAAGATATACACAACAAAGGTCGTTAAGACAAATGGGCCATAAATGCCGAGCATTCTGCAATACTTTTGACCTGCCATATGCGATAATCTGTCTTGAAAAAACAAACAATTTTTTGTATTTTTTTTGAGTGGCCTCTTAAGACAGGTTTTACTGTATACAATTAAGTTTAATGGGCATCCAATTTGAGAAGTTAAAAAAATCGACCGACCGACCCATACCTGTAAAACAGGGTCGGGTAAGGGGAAACAAAAATAAGGTTGGCCCCGAAAGCTCATGAAAAGAGCATCCTAATCTCACTGTAGGTTTTGTATAAAAATTTCTGGTATTTGCGGCTTCTTTTATAGAATTCAGGTCAAATGATTCAATCAGCCATTTTCCCTGGTTCATTAACACTACATTCTATCATCAGCTGCAGACCCTGCTGAGAGGTTGATTGCCTACCATTCTGCCAAAATATTCAATTCTTTGCATGATAAGGGCGATTTTGTCATCTGCTGATAACCCTTGCAAACAGTTAGGACCCACATTAGGCCAGACAAAATGTCGGGCCTAATCTGGATCCAAAGTGTTTGACACTGAAAGAATTTTTCGGAAAAGGTGATTAAAAATTGAAAGAAATCAACAGACGACACAAAATCATAAAAATTTACCAAGCGTGCAAGATAATGGTCCTTACTGACCTCGGCGCTTTGATAAAATTAGATATGGTTCTAACATAGCCATATGGTTCTAGCAATCATCTATTACAGACTGTAAAGACCAGTGCCTCTAATACATAGCTCTGTCTCATTAGCTACTTCACAGTGTAGGACCGGAAGTGTACGGTATTTGTGCTTGTACATTCTTTTGAGATTGTACATCGACGGATAAGTTATTTGTGCAAGGGGGTCGCTTGGAAACGGTAAGCAGATTTGTAGTTTTTGTCAGTTTTGATTAGTTTTCTGTGAAATAAAGTATCGGCATTGTTTGCGTAATGACTCGGGGACTTTTCAGGTGCATGTACATGTTATTCAAAGTCACGGTTTCGCAACGAAAAGACTTTAATCATGTCAACATAAGAATTGTGAAAACATCTGACATAAAATAGACGCCGTTTTTGAGATGTTATCGAGTATCCTTTTGAAACTTTATATGTCAAGAACAAAAAACAGCAATAAAAATGAACGGCACTATCAAGTGTATGTGAGTTTATTCTCACAATGAGGTAAAAATGCTAAGTAGGTCATCGGTTTCAATGCTAATTTTTGTACGGGGTATTTGCAAAAGTCAACTTTGCGTTTGTACAGGTATCTGTCATTAGTTTGTACAGTAATTTGGGTAAGCTAATTTTCAGAAAACGCATTTTATTTCTTTTGTTAGTCATAATTAAATAGATAAAGGGTTGTCGCTTTCAAAGTACAGACGTTAAAGTTATAATATCATGGTATATCGTAATGGCAGCAAGTTAAACTGCTAAATTTCAAGTGCCAGTGTAATGAAATAGTTGATCCCCTTGGAAAAATTATCCCCTTTCCTAATACTATGACTCCCATTGCATTGGAGCCTGCATTTCGGTCTGAAAATGGCGAAAACCCTCAGCCAAAAGAAATCTAGGCTGAAATTATAGTTTATAAAACACAGAGTCCGGCAATAATAAGGCGATTCAATTGACTGAAAGTTTTATCTGGCCAGTCGATACGTACATAGGCGTTTGGAATTAGATCTGAGTATGATGCAAGTCATCCGGGGACAAATCCTCTTAATTGTATTGCCAGATGTTTAGATCATACGAGGGTCATCCAATTAGGAATTGGACTTTTTCTATAGCGCAATCAGTTTACATGCTAGACAGATGAAATTCGGTATATACCTGGTACGTCTTGTTAGCCATTCGCACATAACGTCAGGTGTGCGTATGATGACGTCATCAATCGTGACGTCACGTCGCGCACTGGTATTCGAAGCACAATGGCCACGTTCACTGCCGTTGAACAACGCGCGTATATAAAAATCGAGTACTACAGAGATACTAAAAGAGTTAAAATACTGAATACCCTGAAAAGTGTTTGTGGTAAAGATGCTCTTCCGAAAACTACAGTTTACTGATGGACTGACGAATTTAAAAAGGGGATATGTTGGTTTTGAAAACAAGCACAGTCCAGGACGGCCAGTGGAGGCAACCGCACAAGAAAAAATACACGAGCTTTTAAAAACTGACAGAAAATCGTATTTAAACGAAATTTCAGAAGGCTATAATAAACAAAAATACCATAAAATAACTTAAGATATCTGATTTTAAGCAGAACGGTTAAAACAGATCCGAACAAATAAGAAAATCTAATAAATAAAATTTTACTTTTCGCAACGCTATATCCCGTAGTTCTCATACAAATCCATGTTGTCGGTGCTCATTAGAATCGTCTCATTTGGAATCAGAGTGTTGTATTAAACTTACGTTCAAGATTCATTTTAGGACTTCACATAACTTGAATCATTATTCAAGATATTCTCTGGCATATATTTTATGATCAGCTACTAAAGAGTTTTTTTTTTATCACAAATACGCTTTCTTACAGAGGTATAGGGCTGCAGATGACTGTACAAATTTTTATGGCAATTTCCAAATACCGGTTCAATTGCCGTTCAAATAACCGTACAAATATGGAATTAAACAGTGCAAACAAAAACCCCTCCCATGACAGTTTTATTGTATGCATCGATAAACAAGCCTATAAACTAAGTTTACAGATTACTAAAAATGTGAAAAATAGTGAAAAACTGAAATAAACAAATGTCTGGTTGAAGATATCGAGCTTGCAAAGACACTGAAACTCAGACGAAACCAGGTGATAGCGTGATTTTCGTTGTTTTGTGAAACTTTCGGATTTAATGAAAACAAGCAAATTCAGAGAATTTATGTCCCCCGCCATTATTGTTTATTATTTAAATGAGAAAAAATGACTGTCAATAAACTGTATTTGGAAATAAATTGTGAATTTAATCATTCTAGCATTGTTTTAAATCAAATTCCACTGTTTGTAAGAGAAACTTTTTGATAACTCATTGTTAGCTTACATAAGCTTATGACTTAACCCACATTAAAATCCAAGCCAGGCACTGATCATTTCCTGTAGTTTGGTTGTTGTGATAGGGTTTTACGTCCCACTAACATTTAAGGTCAGATGGGGACGGGACTTTGGTTTAAAGTTTCATCTGAAGGACTGGATCGAACTCACGACCCCTGATTTACAAGGCGATTAGCTTTACCACTACACCACAGAGGCTTCTATTTCCTATGGAAAGGATTAGCAATGTCACATTTGTTATATTGGATTTTGACAATATTTGTCTAACTAATGTATATGTAGGAGGAGTTGCGCACACAAGGTACCAGTATCCATTAACTTTGACAGTAAAAACGCCAGAAAAATGCCTAAGTTAAAATAGCAGAAAAAGTGATAAAAAATAATTTGAGGATTATATCCAAACCACATGCATATCTTCAGACCATGTCCAAAACACCTGTGAAGTTTCAAAAGAATCAATATAAAACTGTAGGAGGAGATGCGCACACAAGGTACCCACTATCCATTCACTTTGATAGTAAAAATGTCAGAAAAATGGCTAAGTTCAACTGGCGGAAAAAGTGTTAAAAAATAATCTGAGGAATATATCCAAACCACATGCATATCTTCAGACCATGTACAAAACACCTGTGAAGTTTCAAAAGAATCGATATAAAACTGTAGGAGGAGTTGCGCACACAAGGTACCCACTATCTTTTCACTTTGATAGTAAAAACGCCTAAAAATGACTAAGTTCAAATTGCGAAAAAAGTGACAAAAAATAATATTAGGATAATATCCAAACCACATGCATATCTTCAGACCATGACTAAAACATCTGTAAAGTTTCGAAAGAATCGGCATAAAACTGTAGGAGGAGTTGCGCACACAAGGTACCTACTATATTAGGGGGACGGAAGGACGGAAGGACGGACGGAAGGACGGAAGGACGGAATGCCGAAAACTATGTCCCTCCGCTTTTCTTCGAAAAGGCGGGGGACAAAAATCGAATAGTGGAAATCGATAGCTCAGCCTGTGTAACCTAATTTCCATCCACCAGAATTCCACTTAGAATGAAAGGCGTTTGAAAAAAGAGAAACTTCTTGTCAACCTACCCCTCGCTTCATTGCACAAATAACTTATCCGTCGATGTACAATCTCAAAAGAATGTACAAGCACAAATACCGTACACTTCCGGCCCTACACTGTGTACTTGCTCCTTTTATTTATGTGTTTTGGTTACACTTGGCAGGAATGCTGGTATTTTATGCCAATAAAAGCCTTTGCAAACAGTTTGGAGCAGATCAGGACTGATAAAATGTTTGACTTGATCTGGATCCAAACTGTCTGACACCCAGATATGGTATTTATTGAATACAGCTTTGAAAGAGTTGATTCTGAAGACAACAAAAAAACTCCCCATCTCTGAAGAATGCATTAAATATTGCAGTAAGGTGTGAAACTGCTATCAAAACAAATGGTCCTTTATATAAACATCCTCAATTAGGTGTTTGTCCTAATCTCTTAAATGTGTTAAGTCTAAATTAACCATAGTCCTGCTGAGCAGATATGCTTCCTGTTGCTTCAGATTAAGTTATTGGATCATGTCACAGTTTTCAATGCAATCTGTGTATAATTGTGACCTATGATATGCAAACTGGTTGGAAAGATTTACTTTTTAGTAACTTATTGACCAGAACAAGGGTGATACATTTGTAAATCACTATCAGATTGAATTAATTCAGATGCATATAATATTAGCAATGTTACCTGGTCCTCATTTACCAGTATCAAAGCATGAAAGTGTTTGAAGTAACAATTTAAGTCACAAAATGACCCTAAACATAGATCCTAAAAAGCGTAAAATTGTTATTTGTTCTGTGTCAATTTAAACATGTGTTTTGGGTGCTCAACAGAAACTTCTCATTGAGACGGGTCTTTTGAGTACCCACAACGAATGTTTTAGTCAAGTAATAAGGATAATAATTTTCAGGTACACTCTTTTGTTTGTTTGTTTGATTTGATTCTTTACGTCCCATCAACATTCTTTCAGTTATACAGGGACGGGTCTTCCTGGGTTGAACCAGTACTAAGCTAGGATAAATGTGTCTTGCTCAAGGACCACAACGCGGTGACGCCGGTGAGGCTCGAACCTGCGGCCCCTTGGTCTCGAGTCAAGCACTCTACCACTGAGCCACTGCGCTCCCCTAAGATTCACACTCTTATCTGGGGGCCTGCCTGCATAGAATTTAGATATTGTTGACCCCATTTAAAGATAACAATGAATATGTACTATATGGACTATAGCAGAGTTTCTATATTCACCAGATGCATAGAAAAAGGCCTATTAGGTAGATCAGAAAACCCTTACAGTAGCGAGCCAGTAGCAACTGAACAACATTGCCAATTATGTCTAAAAGACAGAGGCATTTATATTTACATTTTAAATCCTGTGACAGGACTTTAGTTAAGAGTGTGTGATGAAAATTTAATTTCCTTATTTCTCAACCAAAACATATGTTGTGGGTACTCAAAAGACTATCTCAATGAGACGGTTCTTTTGAGCACCCAAAACATATGTTAAAATTTGGGTAGGAAAATATCTACAATTTTACGCTGAAATTTTTGTTTATCTAAACCTCTTCTGTGATTTAATATCGTTTTAACCATTGGCCCAGTCAATATGAACATTGACCGCCTTTTTGCCAACAATGATGGAAGACTGCCAAAGTATGCATATAGTTGTTACTATTATATAATGGGTAAGAGAGTATTTGAAATTTTTCAGAGTTCTCACTTGGGCTAAAAAAATAAGTGTTTCTTTGGCCATTTTTTTTAAAAAAACAATGAGGCAGACAGGTTTTTATTTTTTATTTCCCCAAAACAGAAGAGGCCACTTATTTTTTTATTTCATCGAAAACTAATGTCAGGCCCCCTTTTTGTTCATTTTAAGTATAAAAATGTGGATATTTTGATTTTGACATATGAATAGAATAAATGTGGCCACTTTTTTATTCAAGTCTGAAAAAAAGACAGGTGAGGGGCATTTGAAACAGATGAGGGAGGGCCTGAGAAACAATTTATATTTTTTTATTAGGCCATTAGCTGTGAACTATGCAGTTTAAAATACTTTTAGGCATAAATTAAAAAAAAATATGTGCCTAAGGCCAAAAAGAAGTTAATTGTTTCTCAGGCCCTCCCTCATCTGTTTCACATTCCCCATATGTCTTTTTTTCAGACTTAAATAAAAAGAAAGTGAATAAAAAATATATGTAATATGTTATAGCTGTTTCCCATTACGTTTGTGAATCTGTAATGTGCGTAATGAAGCAGGTCTTGCTTTGATACTATGTTTATTATACCTGCTTTTTTCTTTAGAAAAAAAGGGTATATTAATTTCATGTCAAATCCGTCTGTCTGTCTGTCCGTCTGTGCATCCGTCCGTCACGTTTCTTGTAAATGTATCTCCTCTTAAACCGTTAGAGGTAGCAACTTCAAACTTTGTTGGTGAATAGGTCACATGATGTAGAGGGTACTGGGCAACATTTAGTGTGACCTTGACCCCAAGGTCAAAGGTCAAATAATGCATTTTCTTGTAAATGTATCTACTCCTAAATGGTTAGACGCAGCAACTTCAAACTTTGTAGCTGAATAGGTCACTTGATGTAGAGGGTACTGGGCAAAATTTTGTGTGAACTTGACCTTGGGGTCAAGGTCAAAGATTGAATTTTCTTGTAAATGCTTCTCATCCTAACACTTTTGACGTAGTAACTTCAAACTCTGTAGGTGCATATGTCACATGCTGTGGAAGGCACTGGGCAACATTTTGTGTGACCCTGACCTGAAGGTCAAGGTCAAATAATGTATTTTCTTGTAAATGCATCTTCTTAAAACTTGCTGGTGCACTAAGGTCACATGATGTGGAGGGTACTCGGCAACATTTTGTGTGATGTATTTTTTTTGTAAAATTTAATGCATCTTCTCCTTAACCATTGGCAGTAGCAACTTCAAACTTTGCAGGTACATAGGTCACATGATGTAGAGGGCAATGCTTCATGTGGCCTTGGTCAAGGTCAAATCAAATATTTCTTGTAAATGCATTTCCTCCTAAACCGTTGGACATAGCAGCTTCAAATTTTGCAGGTGCATAGGTCAAGGTCAAAAGTGAAATAGTGTACTTTCTTGTAAATGCATCTCCTGCTAAACGGTTGGATGTTGCAACTTCAAAAACTTTGCAGATGCTTTGGTTAGCTCAAAAGCGCGTATTTGCGATGGTGTACCATTGACTGAAGTCTAGTTATGTTTGGTATCCAAGTAAACAAAGAATTTAAATATAACTACTGTGGCATAAATCACAAATTGCACCCAGGCTTTCCAGGCATATTTTTATATATATCTAAACACATTATGTTCCTACAAGCCCACATAGCTTACACTGAGTACTTTATTAGTTGTTTACACTATCCGACTTATTTAGGCTTCTCCACTCACCTGGTGTCTGTCCTTCCATCTGTAGAAAAAAGCTTGTGTACTCCCCAGGGGGGGGGGGGTACTCTGATATTTGTATACATACATAGGCTCGGGTCATTTTTTTCGGTTCAAAATTTTGAATTTCAATATTTTTGGGGGTTTTCAGAAAAAAAATATTTTTTGGGGGGATATTTTTTTGGGGTCATTACAAAATTGGACTATATTTAGTGGTCATTGCTATGTATTTTAGGGTCTTTTCTTAAGGTCAAGGTACAGAATTGAGGATATTTTTTGGGGTTGCCAAAATTTCTAATATTTTTTGGGGGGTGCTTGAAATTCCTGATATTTTTTTAGGGGGGTGAACGGTAGATGCTGGACCCGAGCCTACGTATGAAGAAAAAATGAGAGTACCCCCGGGGTGTACTCAATAATTTTAATACCATTTGAGATATTTGGTATACATAAATATCAGGTCAAGTCAGTATGTCATGTGCGAGAATGGTTGCTCTCCTTTGCTGCACTTTTGAGTTATCTCCCTTGAATGAACTTTACAGCGGTAAGCTTGTGCGCTCAATAACTCTTGAACCTTTTGAGATTGTTGGTTAAATCCTGAAGTCTCAAAACTAAGCTAATGATTTATGCTTTGCTTACCACTGAGTCAAGTTGGGCCTTAGCAGTTGTCAGTTTAATACTGTACTCTAAAAAAGGATTTGTACTAAGTACAGGTTCACTCACCACTTTGGTATACATGGGTGTAAGTTTTCAGGATTATGCCAGGATTCTGAGGCTGACTTTCTGTGAGTTTTTTCCCCGCATTACTTCAGTTAAAGACAAATGGCCGTTGATACTAACAATATTTTTTGTTGACATTCTGCAAATTTTAAGATTTAAATTTCTTAAGATCAGGATGTTGGTTTGGTTTATTTTGATGTTTTATGTCCCAGTCAACAGCTACCGTCATGTCGTTGCTTGTAAATTACGTACTTTCACTCATGGGCACTTTCCGTCATGGGAAGGTTTTGATACATGTACATTCACTGACATGCCCATACATGTACTTAGCTATAGACTGCAATGGGATGTTAAATAGGAAAACAAATTTAAAACACATTAAGATGAATTTTATGAATTGCTTTAGTTTGCTCATGTTTACTTTTGGTAATTTCAAGGAAGTCAAGTGAATCTGAAATGCAGGCACTTGTCAATCCACACAATCTGCATGTATAAATGTTGAGACCAAATTCACATTAACACTGGCTCAAATCATTCTTAAGGGCCAGTTTGATTTTTTAAATAAAAGTAAACATATTATTTCTTTTTTTCAGGGAAATGGAGACTTGCTGCAGATATTAAAGGATGGTGGACATTAACCTGCATCATCTGCAATTTGTTTTGTCATATGGCACCTGTACAGCATGCCATGATGGTCACTTTTTCTGAAGACTTCAGATATTGGTTCTGTTGATGGCATCCAGTTGGTGACTCTGCTTCATGTACTTAATTCTGTCCCAGTGCCATCAGGATGCCTTTTACATGGCCATTATACACTTCATTAGATGGATTCATGAGGAACTTTGTTGAAGCCTTGAGCAAGACACTTAATTCTCTGCTTTGTATTTAGTTCACCCAGGAAGACAGGAAAACATGAATGCATGACTGAAAAATTGTTGTTGACTGGAATCTATGTTCTACAAAGAAACAAATCAATAAATAGACACATTAGTTGCTGGAATGGAGCCTATATAGATACATTGTAGTGTTACATTACATTTCCAGAGAGATTGAGCCATATTATAAGTATGGTGGTCTCATCCTTTGGAATGAATAGGTAACCCAAATATTCAGCTCAACATTTCAAAGGAGAGAGGATTATACATGTATTATACAAGAATTGGACCCGTCCAGGAAAGGACTTCTGGTAGGTTACCCCTTAATGCGTCAATCGCAACAAAAGTCGTCTGCTGAAATGTTTAATAAGCCTCTATGGCAAACAGTGTGTATCCAGATCAGACTGCTTCTACTGTTCTGGGTCCACGCTGTTTGCTTCTATACTTAATTCGTCAGTAATGCTAGGCAATTATTTGCAGCAGACAACTTCAGCAGACGACATTTTCAGATGCATTTTTTCTTGGCGCTTTAAGGGTTAACTTATAAATGCACTGTTAACTTAGTAATGTAAAACATGCCATGTGCATATAATGAACTGACAAGCACAATTAAGTACTTAGCATATTCTCACACCTCTAATTGGAATTCTTCGACTGATTTCTAGATGGGGCAATTCTCAACTTGGAATATCCCTAGTTCCAGTTAATTTGGTGTGTTTGCAACATTACATAGGTTAATCACTGTAGCAAATGATACTTATAGTAGTAACAGACATATAAATTTAGGTACTTAGCATATTCTGAGACCTAATAGTTTTTCATAGAAATATTCATAGATGGGGCATTTCCCAACTAGGAATATCACTAGTTTCAACTTCCTTTTTGCACATGACACACTGTCTTGACCTGATATTCAACATTATTTAGGTAAAGTAACTATGGCATTTATAGTTGAAACAGAAATATTAATTTTGGAACTTAGCATATTCTGACACCTCTAATTTGATTCATGAGGATATTTCAAGATGGGACTTTTCCCAATTTGGAATATCACTAGTTTCAAGTGATTTTGTGTGTTTCAACATTAATAAGGTAAATTAACTGTGACAAATGGTACTTATAGTGGAAACAGACATATAAAAATTTAGGTACTTAGCATATTTTGATACCTCTAATTGTATTTCATGGAAGTATTTCTAGATGGGGCATTTTGGAACTTGGAATATCCCTTGTGCCAGGTGATTTGGTGTGTTTTAACTCTAAATAGGTTAAGTAACTGTAACAAATAATGCTTATATTGGAAACCAACAGAGGTAACATATTTTGACACCTCTAATTGTATTTCATGGAAATATTTCTACAGGGCGCATTTTGGAACTTGGAATATCCCTAGTTCCAGGTAAATAAGTGTGCTTTAACTCTAGTTTAAGTAACTGTAACAATTTATATTGAAAGCAGACATATTCTTTTGTTGTATAGCATATTCTGACACATCTAATTGGATTTCATGGAAATATTCCAAGATGGGGCATTTCCCAACTTGGAATATCCCTATATCCAGGTGATTTGGTGTGTTTTCAACTCTAAATAGGTTAAGTAACTGTAACAAATTATACTTATATTGCAGACAGACAAATTAATTTAGGTACTTAGAATTTTCTGACACTGTCTAATTGGACTTCAAGGAAATATCCCAAGATTGGAAGTTTCCAAACTTGGAATATCACTTGTTTCAAGTGATTTTGTGTGTTTCAACATTAATTAGGTAAATTTACTGTGACAAATGATACTTATAGTGGAATCAGACATACTTATGTGGGTATTGAGCATATTCAGACACATCTAATTGGATTTCATGGAAATATTCTGAGTTGGGGGATTTCCCAACTTGGAATATCAGTTTCTTCAAGTTCAACATTTATTAGTTAAAGTTACTGAGACAAATGATACTAACAGTGGAAAGGAGCATATTCATCTAGGTACTTAGCATATTCTGACACCACTAATTTGATTTCATGGAAATATTCCAAGATGGGGCACTTCCCAACTTGGAATATCACTTATTTCAAGTGATTTGGTGTGTTTCAACATTATTTAGGTAAATTTATTGTGACAAATGATACTTTTAGTGGAAACAGACATAGTTTTGTGGATATTGAGCATATTTCGACAAATTTCATGGAAATATTTCAAGTTGGGGGATTTCCCAACTTTGAATATCAATTTCTTCAAGTGATTTTGTGTGCTTCAGCATATATTAGTTAAAGTAACTGTGACAAATGATACTGACAGTGGAAAGGGGCACATTCATCTAGGTACTTAGCATATTCTGACACCATTTATTGGATTTCATGGAAATATTCCAAGATGGGGCACTTCCCAACTTGGAATATTACTTATTTCAAGTGATTTGGTGTGTTTCGGCAATAATGAGTTAAATTTATTGTGACAAACAAATGACACTTATAGTGTAAACAGACATAATTATGTGGGTATTAAGCATATTTTGACACATCTAATTTGATTTTATGGAAATATTCCAAGATGGGGCACTTCTCAACTTGGAATATTAATTTCCTCAAGTGATTTGGTGTGCTTCAGCATTTATTAGTTAAAGTTACTGTGACAAATGATACTTATAGAGGAAAGGGACACATTCATCTAGGTACTAAGCATATTCTGACACCATTTATTGGATTTCATGGAAATATTCCAAGATGGGGCACTTCCCAACTTGGAATATTACTTATTTCAAGTGATTTGGTGTGTTTCAACATTAATGAGTTAAACTTATTGTGACAAATGATACTTATAGTGGAAACAGACATATTTATGTGGGTATTGAGCATATTTCAACACATCTAATTGGATTTCATGGAAATATTCAAAGATGGGGCACTTCCCAACTTGAAATATTAATTTCCTCAAGTGATTTGGTGTGCTTCAGCATTTATTAGTTAAAGTTACTGTGACAAATGATACTTATAATGGAAAGGGGCACATTCATCTAGGTACTCAGCATATTCTGACACCATTTATTGGATTTCATGGAAATATTCCAAGATGGGGCACTTCCCCACTTGGAATATTACTTATTTCAAGTAATTTGGTGTGTTTCAACATTAATGAGTTAAACTTATTGTGACAAATGATACTTATAGTGGAAACAGACATATTTATGTGGGTATTGAGCATATTTCAACACATCTAATTGGATTTCATGGAAATATTCCAAGTTGGGGGATTTCCCAACTTGGAATATCAGTTTCTTCAAGTGATTTGTTGTGCTTCAACATTTATTAGTTAAAGTTACTATGAAATGATACTAACAGTGGAAAGGAGCATATTAATCTAGGTACTTAGCATATCCTGACACCACTAATTGGATTTCATGGAAATATTCCAAGATGGGGCACTTCCCAACTTGGAATATCACTTATTTCAAGTGATTTGATGTGTTTCCACATTAATTAGGTAAATTTATTGTGACAAATGATATTTATAGTGGAAACAGACATATTTATGTGTGTATTGAGCATATTTGGACACATCTAATTGGAATTCATGAAAATATTCCAAGTTGGGGGATTTCCCAACTTGGAATATCAGTTTCTTCAAGTGATTTATTGTGCTTCAACATTTATTAGTTAAAGTTACTATGAAATGATACTAACAGTGGAAAGGAGCATATTAATCTAGGTACTTAGCATATCCTGACACCACTAATTGGATTTCATGGAAATATTCCAAGATGGGGCACTTCCCAACTTGGAATATCACTTATTTCAAGTGATTTGGTGTGTTTCAACATTAATTAGGTAAATTTATTGTGACAAATGACACTTATAGTGGAAACAGACATAATTATGTGGATATTGAGCATATTTCAACAAATCTAATTGGATTTCATGGAAATATTTCAAGTTGGGGGCACTTCCCAACTTTGAATATCAATTTCTTCAAGTGATTTTGTGTGCTTCAGCATTTATTAGTTAAAGTAACTGTGACAAATGATACTTACAGTGGAAAGGGGCACATTCATCTAGGTACTTAGCATATTCTGACACCATTTATTGGATTTCATGGAAATATTCCAAGATGGGGCACTTCCCCACTTGGAATATTACTTATTTCAAGTGATTTGGTGTGTTTCGACAATAATGAGTTAAATTTATTGTGACGAATGGCACTTATAGTGGAAACAGACATAATTATGTGGGTATTGAGCATATTTTGACACATCTAGTTGGGAAGTGCCCCATCTTGGAATATTTGCATGAAATCAAATAAGATGTGTCCAAATATGCTAAGTACCTAATTCAATATGTCTGTTTCCACTATAAGTATCATTTGACACATGTATTTTATCTAATTAATGTTGAAACAAATCAAATGACTTGAAATAAGTGTTATTCCTATTTGGGAAGTGCCCCATCTTGGAATATTTCCATGAAATCCAATAAGTGGTGTCCAAATATGCTAAGTACCCAGAATAACATGCTTCTTTCCACTGTAAGTATCATTTGTCACAGTAACTTTAACTACTAAATGCTGAAGCACACCCAATCACTTGAAGAAATTGATATTCCAAGTTGGGAAGTGCCCCATCTTGGAATATTTGCATGAAATCCAATAAGATATGTCCAAATATGCTAAGTACCTTATTCAATATGTATGCTCCAACTAAAAGTATCATTTGTCACATGGATTTGAACTAATTAATGTTGAAACAAACCAAATCACTTGGAATAAGTGATATTCCAAGTTGGGAAGTGCCCCGTCTTGGAATATTTCTATGGAATGAAATTAGATGAGTCCAAATATGCTCAATACCCACATAAATAATGTTTGTTTCCACTATAAGTATCATTTGTCACAATAAATTTACCTAATTAATATTGAAACACACCAAATCACTTGAAATAAGTGATATTCCAAGTTGTGAAGTGTCCAATCTAGGAATATTTCCATGAAATCCAAGGAGATGTGTCCAAATATGCTCAATACCCACATAAATATGTCTATTTCCACTATAAGTATCATTAGTCACAATAAATTTACCTAATTAATATTGAAACACACCAAATCACTTGAAATAAGTGATATTCCAAGTTGGGAAGTGCCCCATCTTGGAATATTTCCATGAAATCCAATAAGTGGTGTCCCAATATGCTAGGTACCTAGAATAATATGCTCCTTTCCACTGTAAGTATCATTTGTCACAGTAACTTTAACTACTAAATGCTGAAGCACACCAAATCACTTGAAGAAATTGATATTCCAAGTTGGGAAGTGCCCCCTCTTGAAATATTTGCATGAAATCCAATAAAATGTGTCCAATTATGCTAAGTACCTAATTCACTATGTATGTTCCAACTAAAAGTATCATTTTTCACATGTATTTTAACAAATTGATGTTGAAACAAACCAAATGATTTGTAATAAGTGATATTCCTAGTTGGGAAATGCCCCATCTTAGAATATTTCCATGAAATCAAATTAGATGTGTCCAAATATGCTCAATACCCACATACATATGTCTGTTTCCACTATAAGTATTATTTGTCACAATAAATTTACCTAATTAATATTGAAACACAACAAATCATTTGAAATAAGTGATATTCCTAGTTGGGAAGTGCCTCATCTTGGAATATTTCCATAAAATCCAATTAGTGGTGTCCAAATATGCTAAGTACCTAGAATAATATGCTCCTTTCCACTGTAAGTATCATTTGTCACAGTAACTTTAACTACTAAATGCTGAAGCACACCAAATCACTTGAAAAAATTGATATTCCAAGTTGGGAAGTGCCCCATCTTGGAATATTTGCATGAAATCCAATAAGATGTGTCCAAATATGCTAAGTACCTAATTTAATATGTGTGTTCCAACTAAAAGTATCATTTGTCACATGTATTTTATCTAATTAATGTTGAAACAAACCAAATCACTTGAAATAAGTGATATTCCTAGTTGGGAAGTGCCCCATCTTGGAATTTTTCCATGAAATCCAATAAGATGTGTCCAAATATGCTCAATACCCACATACATAAGTCTGTTTCCACTATAAGTATCATTTGTCATAATAAATTTACCTAATTAATATTGAAACACACCAAATCACTTGAAATAAATGATATTCCTAGTTGGGAAGTGCCCCATCTTGGAATATTTCCATGAAATCCAATTAGATGTGTCCAAATATGCTCAATACCCACATAAATATGTCTGTTTCCACTATTAGTATCATTTGTCACAATAAATTACCTAATTAATGTTGAAACACACCAAATTTCTTATAAAAAATGATATTCCAAGTTGGGAAGTGCCCCATTTTGGAATATTTCCATGAAATCCGATTAGATGTGTCCAAATATGCTCAATATCCACATAAATATGTCTGTTTCCACTATAAGTATAATTTGTCACAATAAATTTACCTAATTAATATTGAAACACACCAAATCACTTGAAATAAGTGATATTCCAAGTTGGGAAGTGCCCCATCTTGGAATATTTCCATGAAATCCGGTTAGTGGTGTCCGAATAGGCTAAGTGCCTAGAATAATAATGCTCCTTTCCACTTAAAGTATCATTTGTCAAAGTAACTTTAACTACTAAATGCTGAAGCACACCAAATCACTTGAAGAAATTGCTATTCCAAGTTGGGAAGTGCCCCATCTTGGAATATTTGCATGAAATCCAATAAGATGTGCCAAATATGCTAAGTTCCTAATTCAATATGTATGTTCCAACTAAAAGTATCATTTGTTACATGTATTTTAACAAATTGATGTTGAAACACACCAAATCACTTGAAAGAAGTGATATTCCTAGTTGGGAAGTGCCCCATCTTGGAATATTTCCATGAAATCAAATTAGATGTGTCCAAATATGCTCAATACCCACATAAATATGTCTTTTTCCACTATTAGTATCATTTGTCACAATAAATTTACCTAATTAATGTTAAAACACACCAAATTTCTTGAAATAAAAGTGATATTCCAAGTTGGGAAGTGCCCCATCTTGGAATATTTCCATGAAATCCAATTAGATGTGTCCAAATATGCTCAATACCCACATAAATATGTCTGTTTCCAATATAAGTATCATTTGTCACAATAAATTTACCTAATTAATATTGAAACACACCAAATCACTTGAAATAAGTGATATTCCAAATTGGGAAGTGCCCCATCTTGGAATATTTCCATGAAATCCAATTAGTGGTGTCCGAATATGCTAAGTGCTTAGAATAATATGCTCCTTTCCACTTTAAGTATCATTTGTCACAGTAACTTTAACAACTAAATGCTGAAGCCAACCAAATCACTTGAAGAAATTGATATTCCAAGTTGGGAAAAGCCCCATCTTGGAATATTTGCATGAAATCAAATAAGATGTGTCCAAATATGCTAAGTACCTAATTCAATATGTCTGTTTCCACTATAAGTATCATTTGTCACATGTATTTTATCTAATTAATGTTGAAACCAACCAAATCACTTGAAATAAGTGATATTCCTAGTTGGGAAATGCCCCATATTATAATATTTCCATGAAATCCAATAAGATGTGTCCAAATATGCTCAATACCCACATAAATAATGTTTGTTTCCACTATAAGTATCATTTGTCACAATAAATTTACCTAATTAATATTGAAACACACCAAATCACTTAAAATAAGTGATATTCCAAGTTGGGAAGTGCCCAATCTAGGAATATTTCCATGAAATCCAATTAGTGGTGTCCCAATATGCTAAGTACCTAGAATAATATGCTCCTTTCCACTGTAAGTATCATTTGTCACAGTAACTTTAACTACTAAATGCTGAAGCACACCAAATCACTTGAAGAAATTGATATTCCAAGTTGGGAAGTGCCCCATCTTGGAATATTTGCATGAAATCCAATAAGATGTGTCCAAATATGCTAAGTACCTAATTTAATATGTGTGTTCCAACTAAAAGTATCATTTGTCACATGTATTTTATCTAATTAATGTTGAAACAAACCAAATCACTTGAAATAAGTGATATTCCTAGTTGGGAAGTGCCCCATCTTGGAATTTTTCCATGAAATCCAATAAGATGTGTCCAAATATGCTCAATACCCACATACATAAGTCTGTTTCCACTATAAGTATCATTTGTCATAATAAATTTACCTAATTAATATTGAAACACACCAAATCACTTGAAATAAATGATATTCCTAGTTGGGAAGTGCCCCATCTTGGAATATTTCCATGAAATCCAATTAGATGTGTCCAAATATGCTCAATACCCACATAAATATGTCTGTTTCCACTATTAGTATCATTTGTCACAATAAATTACCTAATTAATGTTGAAACACACCAAATTTCTTATAAAAAATGATATTCCAAGTTGGGAAGTGCCCCATTTTGGAATATTTCCATGAAATCCGATTAGATGTGTCCAAATATGCTCAATATCCACATAAATATGTCTGTTTCCACTATAAGTATAATTTGTCACAATAAATTTACCTAATTAATATTGAAACACACCAAATCACTTGAAATAAGTGATATTCCAAGTTGGGAAGTGCCCCATCTTGGAATATTTCCATGAAATCCGGTTAGTGGTGTCCGAATAGGCTAAGTGCCTAGAATAATAATGCTCCTTTCCACTTAAAGTATCATTTGTCAAAGTAACTTTAACTACTAAATGCTGAAGCACACCAAATCACTTGAAGAAATTGCTATTCCAAGTTGGGAAGTGCCCCATCTTGGAATATTTGCATGAAATCCAATAAGATGTGCCAAATATGCTAAGTTCCTAATTCAATATGTATGTTCCAACTAAAAGTATCATTTGTTACATGTATTGTAACAAATTGATGTTGAAACACACCAAATCACTTGAAAGAAGTGATATTCCTAGTTGGGAAGTGCCCCATCTTGGAATATTTCCATTAAATCAAATTAGATGTGTCCAAATATGCTCAATACCCACATAAATATGTCTTTTTCCACTATTAGTATCATTTGTCACAATAAATTTACCTAATTAATGTTAAAACACACCAAATTTCTTGAAATAAAAGTGATATTCCAAGTTGGGAAGTGCCCCATCTTGGAATATTTCCATGAAATCCAATTAGATGTGTCCAAATATGCTCAATACCCACATAAATATGTCTGTTTCCAATATAAGTATCATTTGTCACAATAAATTTACCTAATTAATATTGAAACACACCAAATCACTTGAAATAAGTGATATTCCAAATTGGGAAGTGCCCCATCTTGGAATATTTCCATGAAATCCAATTAGTGGTGTCCGAATATGCTAAGTGCTTAGAATAATATGCTCCTTTCCACTTTAAGTATCATTTGTCACAGTTACTTTAACAACTAAATGCTGAAGCCAACCAAATCACTTGAAGAAATTGATATTCCAAGTTGGGAAGTGCCCCATCTTGGAATATTTGCATGAAATCCAATAAGATGTGTCCAATTATGCTAAGTACCTAATTCAATATGTATGCTCCAACTAAAAGTATCATTTGTCACATGTATTTTATTTAATTAATGTTGAAACAAACCAAATCACTTGAAATAAGTGATATTCCTAGTTGGGAAATGACCCATCTTAGAATATTTCCATGAAATCCAATTAGATGTGTCCAAATATGCTCAATACCCACATACATAAGTCTGTTTCCACTATAAGTATCATTTGTCATAATAAATTTACCTAATTAATATTGAAACACACCAAATCACTTGAAATAAGTGATATTCCTAGTTGGGAATGCCTCATCTTGGAATATTTCCATGAAATCCAATTAGTGGTGTCCAAATATGCTAAGTACCTAGAATAATATGCTCCTTTCCACTGTAAGTATCATTTGTCACAGTAACTTTAACTACTAAATGCTGAAGCACACCAAATCACTTGAAGAAATTGATATTCCAAGTTGGGAAGTGCCCCATCTTGGAATATTTGCATGAAATCCAATAAGATGTGTCCAATTATGCTAAGAGCCTAATTCAATATGTAAGTCCAACTAAAAGTATCATTTGTCACATGTATTTTATCTAATTAATGTTGAAACAAACCAAATCACTTGAAATAAGTGATATTCCTAGTTGGGAAATGCCCCATCTTAGAATATTTCCATGAAATCAAATTAGATGTGTCCAAATATGCTCAATAACCACATACATAAGTCTGTTTCCACTATAAGTATCATTTGTCATAATAAATTTACCTAATTAATATTGAAAACTACCAAATCACTTGAAATAAATTATATTCCTAGTTGGGAAGTGCCCCATCTCGGAATATTTCCATGAAATCAAATTAGATGTGTCCAAATATGCTCAATACCCACATAAATATGTCTGTTTCCACTTTAAGTATCATTTGTCATAATAAATTTACCTAATTAATTCTGAAACACACCAACTCACTTGAAATAAAAGTGATATTCCAAGTTGGGAAGTGCCCTATCTTGGAATATTTCCATGAAATCCAATTAGATGTGTCCAAATATGCTCAATACCCACATAAATATGTCTGTTTCCACTAAAAGTATCATTTGTCACAATAAATTTACCTAATTAATATTGAAACACATCAAATCACTTGAAATAAGTGATTTTCCAAGTTGGGAAGTGCCCCATCTTGGAATATTTCCATGAAATCCAATTAATGGTGTCCGAATATGCTTAAGTGCCTAGAATAATATGCTCCTTTCCACTTAAAGTATCATTTGTCACAGTAACTTTAACAACTAAATGCTGAAGCACACCAAATCACTTGATGAAATTAATGTTGAAACAAACCAAATGACTTGAAATAAGTGATATTCCTAGTTGGGAAATGCCCCATCTTAGAATATTTCAATGAAATCAAGTTAGATGTGTCCAAAGATGCTCAATACCCACATGCATATGTCTGTTTCCACTATAGGTATCATTTGTCACAATAAATTTACCTAATTAATGTTGAAACACACCAAATCACTTGAAATATAAGTGATATTCCAAGTTGGGAAGTGCCCCATCTTGGAATATTTCTATGAAATCCAATTAGATGTGTCCAAATATGCTCAATACCCACATAAATATGTCTGTTTCCACTATAAGTATAATTTGTCATTATACATTTACCTAATTTATATTGAAACACACCAAATCACTTGAAATAAGTGATATTCCAAGTTGGGAAGTGCCCCATCTTGGAATATTTCCATGAAATCCAGTTAGTGGTGTCCGAATATGCTAAGTGCCTAGAATTATATGCTCCTTTCCACTTTAAGTATCATTTGTCACAGTAACTTTAACTACTAAATGCTGAAGCACACTAAATCACTTGAAGAAATTGATATTCCAAGTTGGAAAGTGCCCCATCTTGGAATATTTGCATGAAATCCAATAAGATGTGTCCAAATATGCTAACTACCTAATTCAATATGTATGTTCCAACTAAAAGTATCATTTGTCACAATAAATTTACCTAATTAATATTGAAACACACCAAATCACTTGAAATAAGTGATATTCCAAGTTGGGAAGTGCCCCATCTTGGAATATTTCCATGAAAGCCAATTTAAGTGGTATCCGAATATGCAAAGTGCCTAGAATAGTATGCTCCTTTCCACTTTAAGTATCATTTGTCACAGTAACTTTAACTACTAAATGCTGAAGCACACCCAATCACTTGAAGAAATTGATATTCCAAGTTGGGAAGTGCCCCATCTTGGAATATTTGCATGAAATCCAATAAGATGTGTCCAAATATGCTAAGTACCTTATTCAATATGTATGCTCCAACTAAAAGTATCATTTGTCACATGGATTTTAACTAATTAATGTTGAAACAAACCAAATCACTTGGAATAAGTGATATTCCAAGTTGGGAAGTGTCCCATCTTGGAATATTTCAATGAAATCAAATAAGATGTGTCAAAATATGCTCAATACCCACATAAATAATGTTTGTTTCCACCATAAGTATCATTTGTCACAATAAATTTACCTAATTAATATTGAAACACACCAAATCACTTGAAATAAGTGATATTCCAAGTTGGGAAGTGCCCCATCTTGGAATATTTCAATGAAATCAAATTAGCTGTGTCAAAATATGCTCAATACCCACATAAATATGTCTGTTTCCACTATAAGTATCATTTGTCACAATACATTTACCTAATTAATGTTGAAACACACCAAATCACTTGAAATATAAGTGATATTCCAAGTTGGGAAGTGCCCCATCTTGGAATATTTCTATGAAATGCAATTAGATGTGTCCAAATATGCTCAATACCCACATAAATATGTCTGTTTCCACTATAAGTATAATTTGTCACAATACATTTACCTAATTTATATTGAAACACACCAAATCACTTGAAATAAGTGATATTCCAAGTTGGGAAGTGCCCCATCTTGGAATATTTCCATGAAATCCAGTTAGTGGTGTCCGAATATGCTAAGTGCCTAGAATTATATGCTCCTTTCCACTTTAAGTATCATTTGTCACAGTAACTTTAACTACTAAATGCTAAAGCACACCAAATCACTTGAAGAAATTGATATTCCAAGTTGGGAAGTGCCCCATCTTGGAATATTTGCATGAAAACCAATAAGATGTGTCCAAATATGCTAATTACCTAATTCAATATGTATGTTCCAACTAAAAGTATCATTTGTCACAATAAATTTACCTAATTAATATTGAAACACACCAAATCACTTGATATTTCCATGAAAGCCAATTTAAGTGGTGTCCGAATATGCAAAGTGCCTAGAATAATATGCTCCTTTCCACTTTAAGTATCATTTGTCACAGTAACTTTAACTACTAAATGCTGAAGCACACCAAATCACTTGAAGAAATTGATATTCCAAGTTGGGAAGTGCCCCATCTTGGAATATTTGCATGAAATCCAATAAGATGTGTCCAAATATGCTAAGTACCTTATTCAATATGTATGCTCCAACTAAAAGTATCATTTGTCACATGGATTTTAACTAATTAATGTTGAACGAACCAAATCACTTGGAATAAGTGATATTCCAAGTTGGGAAGTGCCCCATCTTGGAATATTTCAATGAAATCAAATAAGATGTGTCAAAATATGCTCAATACCCACATAAATAATGTTTGTTTCCACCATAAGTATCATTTGTCACAATAAATTTACCTAATTAATATTGAAACACACCAAATCACTTGAAATAAGTGATATTCCAAGTTGGGAAGTGCCCCATCTCGGAATATTTCAATGAAATCAAATTAGCTGTGTCAAAATATGCTCAATACCCACATAAATATGTCTGTTTCCACTATAAGTATCATTTGTCACAATACATTTACCTAATTAATGTTGAAACACACCAAATCACTTGAAATATAAGTGATATTCCAAGTTGGGAAGTGCCCCATCTTGGAATATTTCTATGAAATCCAATTAAATGTGTCCAAATATGCTCAATACCCACATAAATATGTCTGTTTCCACTATAAGTATCATTTGTCAATATAAATTTACCTAATTAATATTGAAACACCCCAAATCACTTGAAATAAGTGATATTCCAAGTTGGGAAGTGCCCCATCTTGGAATATTTCCATGAAATCCAATTAGATGTGTCCAAATATGCTCAATACCCACATAAATATGTCTGTTTCCGCTATAAGTATCATTTGTCACAATAAATTTACCTAATTAATATTGAAACACACCAAATCACTTGAAATATGTGATATTCCAAGTTGGGAAGTGCCCCATCTTGGAATATTTCCATGAAATCCAATTAGTGTTGTCCAAATATGCTAAGTACCTAGAATAATATGCTCCTTTCCACTTTAAGTATCATCTGTCACAGTAACTTTAACTACTAAATGCTGAAGCACACCAAATCACTTGAAGAAATTGATATTCCAAGTTGGGAAGTGCCCCATCTTGAAATATTTGCATGAAATCCAATAAGATGTGTCCAAATATGCTAAGTACCTTATTCAATATGTATGCTCCAACTAAAAGTATCATTTGTCACATGGATTTTAACTAATTAATGTTGAAACAAACCAAATGACTTGAAATAAGTGATATTCCTAGTTGGGAAATGCCCCATCTTAGAATATTTCCATGAAATCAAATTAGATATGTCCAAATATACTCAATACCCACATAAATATCATTTTTTCACAGAAAATTTACCTAATTAATGCTTTACATGAGGAAGTTACCAGTGCATATATAAGTTAACTTACCAGATGTCCTTTTCTTTTGGGATTCAATTCTTGTCTAATACATGTATAATCTCTTTTTTGATGTCCTTTTCTTTTGGGATTCAATTCTTGTCTAATACATGTATAATCTCTTTTTTGAAATGTTGAGCTGAATATTTGGGTTACCTATTCATTCCAAAGGATGAGACCACCATACTTATCATATGACTCAATCTCTCTGAAAATGTATTGTAACACTATAGGCTCCATTCCACGAGCCTCACCGGCATCACTGCGTTGTGTCCTTGAGCAAGAACATTAATCCTAGCTTAGTACTGGTTCAACCCAGGAAGACCCGTCCTTTTATAACTGAAAGATTGTTGATGGGACGTAAAGAATCAAATCAAACAAACAAAATAGGCTCCATTCCAGCAAGTAAAGTATCTGTCTATTGTTTTGGTTCTTTGTAGAACTTAGATCCCAGATGTTTTGCTTCTTTGTAGAACTTAGATCCCAGACTCAGTCAACAATTTTCCAGTCATGCATGCCTGTTTTCCTGTCTTCCTGGGTGAAAAACACAAAGCATAGAATAAAGTGTCTTGCTCAAGGCTTCAACAAAGTTCCTCATGAATCCATCTATTGAAGTGTATAATGGCCATGTAAAAGGCATCCTGATGGCACTGAGACAGAAATAAGTACATATAACAGAGACCAACTGGATGCCTTCAACAGAACCAATATCTTAAGTCTTCAGAAAAAGTGCCAGTAACGGCATGCTTGTAAGTGAACAGAGTACGGGTACCATATGACAAAACAAATTTCAGATGATGCAGGTTAATGTCCATCCTCATTATCTGCTGCATGTCTCCAATTCTCAGAAACAAAGAATTAAGAAGTAAACTTTTATTTAAAACAAGAGAATCGTTTAAACTGATGTATGCTCCCCAAATAAAGGCATTGTTCAAAAAGGGCTGCAAGTTGATTTCTCTAATAGCGTTAATGTTATGCTCTGGCCAAAATTTAAGTATAACAAAGGACAATAACTCCTAAATCATGCCAAAGAGAATTATGGTTCTTGTACACTGCACCTCTCCTCATACAGATCTATCTACATGTACCAATTAAATGTCAAAATGATACCTATTATAGTTTTTGTGCTATGGTCCCGACAGAATTTAAGTATGAAAAATAACAAAGGGAAGTAACCCCTAAATTATGCAAAAGAGAATTATGGTTATTGCACTTCTTCGCATGGAGATCGATCTATAAACAAAGTTTATTGTTGATATCTCATAACTTGTGTGTTATGATGCAGATTGTGTGGGTTAACAAGTGCCAAGAAATACCCAAAAGTAATCATGAGAAACCTAATGCAGTTCATTACATGTATATATTCATATTTGGAGATTTTAAACTTGTTTTTCTATTAAATAAAAATCCCATGGCAATTATGGAGCAAAAGTGTGGGCATGTCAGTTCACATATTTCCATGACAGGTAATACCTACATGTACGGGTGTAAGTTCGGAATTTCCAAATTCGGATCTTATAAATCTTAAAACTTGAAGAGTTCCAACAAAACATTGTCAGTTTGAATGGTTAGGAAAGAAAATCAATAAACAAGTGTTTCTCAGACCACTTTTTGAAAAACAGATGAGGCAGGCATGTTTAATTTTTATTTTTTATTTCCCAAAAAACAGATGAGGCCATTTTTTTTTAAATTTCATCCAAAACAATTGAGACACCTTTTTTGTTCATTTTAAGCATAAAAAAGGTTGATATTTTGATTTTGACATATGAATAAAATAAATGAGGCCACTTTATTTTTTATTGAAGTCTGAAAAAAGACAAATGAGGGGCATTTAAAACAGATGAGGGAGGTTGTGAGAAACATTTTTTTTATTTGGCCTTAATTGTCTTTAACTAAAATGAAAAATAACTCAACGGAAAGTCAGCCTCAGAATCCTGAATTCTAGTATAATTCTAAAAAAACTTACACCTATACTGGATTTCTCCTTTATCAAGGCCCTTGTTTGTTATCGGGTAAATGCAAATACACAATAATAACACGTAAAATAACTTCATGTGAAAATCAAATGATGCGATAAAGGAGATGACACGATAAAGAAGGGCGTGAGTATATACCAAAGTAGTGAGTGGACCTGTACTCAGTACAAATCCTTTCTTCCACTTGAGTGCAGTAACTGACAACTGCCCAGACCCAACTTGATTCACTGATAAGAAAAGCATAAATCCCTATCAAAGTTGCCAGACTCCAGGTTTGTACCAGCAACTCGGAGTCCTGGATCTCATTTTGGTGCCAACTTGACTGTACATGGAATTTGTCAAAACTACATTGAGCTCTACAGGGATCAAATTTAAGAATTTAACTATACTCACTTAACCATTTTCATTCTGATGCACTTTCCCAAACATATTTATACAATAAGTATGGAATAGTCATTTATACAATAAGTATGGAATAGTCCATTTTTGATTTAAGGGGTCAAATGTCCAAATTTCTAAAATATGGTGTTTTACATCCCTAATGATTTGTTTGATTGTTTGTTTGGTTTAATTTATTGTTTTTTTTTTATCTTAGCAAAGGGGATCGCAGCGGCTCAGTGGTAAAGTGCTCGACTAGAGACCAAGGGGATGTGGGTTCAAGCCTCACCAGCGTTACTGCGTTGTGTCCTTGAGCAAGAACATTAATCCTTAGCTTAGTACTGGTTTAACCCAGGAATACCCGTCCCTTTATATCTGAAAGATTGTTGATGGGACATAAAGAATCAAATCAAACAAACAAAATTATCTTGGCAAACAATGAAATACTGCCTGGATTGTCATCACCACAAAACATCACCACAAAATACTGTATGTTTAATGAAGCTGTAGCCTAGGAACACTTGGAAACCAACTGAAGCATGCAGTTCACCTACTTTTAGGTTTGCAACATCTGCTGTAAATGAAACTTACAGAATATTAAGTCAGTTAATTGGTTCATTAATTGCATGACTTAAAGTCTTTGTTCAAAAATTCCTTTTAGTAAGTTCACTCAGAAAATACCAAAATTAGGGACATTTAAAAAAAGAAGGAAAGACTTTTTTTGGAATTTGGCCATTTTAGAGTTCTTTTTTTAGAAAATTAGGGAAGCCTAAAAATTTAGGATGTTTTTTTAGGAATTTTAGGGCCACTTGAAAGCCTTATAGTGTTAACATATTAACTACCAGTAAAGTACTCAGTGTAAGCTGTGTGGGCTTATACTGCCTTATAGGAACATGTGTACATAGGTCAAATGTGCCTGGAAAGCCTTTATCAATTTGTGATTGATGTAGTTATTTTTAAGCTTTGCTTTGATGATGCCTAACATACTAAACATAGACATTGTGGGTACTCAAAAGAACCGTCTCAATGAGACGGTTCTTTTGAGCAACCAAAATATAAAATAAATTGGTGGAAATAAAAAATATTACAATTTTATACCCAAAAGATTTGCTTATCTTGACATATGACCTTTTTATGAAATAAATAGGCGTTATCTATAAACAGACGTATAGACTTAAACTTTAAAGCCTTTTATATAGTAGTATTTGTGAAGTTTTTAGCCTATGTTTCTGGTTATATTTGTATTTTAGTCCTGCTTTACAGTGCAGCAGTATATAATTATATGATTTTTGATATTCTTGAATGCAGTGTTCATGTTAAATCATGTTCTACAGTTGTTTAAACGGTGAGTGCCTTTCATAAAATGTCTGCCTGCAAGGTTGCTATTTTTCTAGCACAATGTCCATTTTGCAGACAATGCTGATTTCTCCAATTTTACAACAACAAAAAATAACCTAAAATTTAGATCAAAGTCAATGTGAATATTATGTTTAAAGTCCTTTATCACTATTTTTTAGCTCTTGACTCTATGCATTAAATTTTGGTTTGAATCAATTATGTAAAGAAATTGTCTCCATTGTATACAAAATTTGTATTTTTTGTTAATTTATTAGCATTTTCTCAGTGTTTTTTCAAAGAATTCTAGTGCTTAAACAAGGTGATTGTTTTTAAGCTTTTTTGAAATACTGAATGAAAATAAACCAGCTCACCTGCCTGTCAGTACTGGGATTTGAACCCCCTAGTGCTTAAACAAGGTGATTGTTTTTAAGCTTTTTTTGAAATACTGAATGAAAATAAACCAGCTCACCGGGATTTGAACCCAGATATACCTATAGATGTATTAACATAACCCGAGGATGTTCTACCTATTGAACTGTACTGACTCCCAAGGATTAGTGTTGGGCTATTTTCATTTTGTAAATGAAGTTAATGAAACTTTAAGCATTACATGTACATTCCAAAAATAGCTTTTAATGACTAAGATTTTTTTTTTATCTAAGCCTAGCATTAGTTGTATTTTTGTTTCCACATGAACATGATGAATAACAGAAAACAAAACTCAGCTACCCATTTAGCACTTAAGGTTGATCCAAATCTTAAATGATATTTTTTGAAATACAGAATGAAAATAAATCAGCTCCCCTAATTATTGTGAGCAATAAGCATTTTTTCCCAAATGTTTCCATATGTTCTATGGCAATTTTTCTAACATCTGTATAAGTTCAAGCATACAAAATAACATATTTTAAATAAAAAAAATGTACTGACCCCAAGTGTCTGTGGCTACCCTGCCTGTCAGCATTGGAGTTTGAAAACATACATACTTTTAAGTGTATATAGAGTATTAACATTACCCGAGGAATTCTACCAGGGTCAATCACTCAACAACTGCGTGAGCCACTATGCTCCTCTAGAAACTTTAGTATGAAATTAACCATCAGATAGATGCCTACTATCATCTTCAATGACTTCATAAATTGAATAAAAATCCACTTTTTAGCTTGAAACCAATACATAATGATGCAGCTAGCAACCATCTTTGTTATATGTTACAGTAGGCCACAGTATGTAACAAAAAAGTGCTTACAAGGGGCAGGTCCGGGTAGTCTACCTAATGCTGCAAAGCATCATTTTGTAACATATCCTTGCATAGCAAAGCCCCACATAGCTCTATGACTATGTACAGGTAGTACTGGCAATGTGCATGGCACTCTACATTGTCATTGGTCTCAGTAATTGCAAGCCCCATCAACCTTCGCCAGAACAAGCACCCCACCTTCGCCCTTTGGTCATTCTTCTCTAAAGATCATTTTTGTCTTGACAAATATTGTAGACCCTGATAAAATGTCACATTATGCGACCTTTCATCTGGGTCATCACAGTTTGCAAAAGTTCGTATTAAGGAGTCATCATTATAAAGAGGGTTAATATTAAGTGAAATTAAATGAGCCAGATTATAAAATCTTTGGTACTTATTTAATGGGTGAATGGTGATGAGCCTGTGCAGTTTCGTCAGAGCATTTACTGCTCGCATATACAGTTAAGACTTAGATGATGATTTAGGCAAACAATAACACTTCTAGTCTCACTAGATAGCCACATTACATTTTCTCACAAGCCTTTTTGAATCTTAAAACAACTGAAAGATCTATGCATTTTTTGGTAGCATTCACACAATCGGGGTGAAGTACACGAAAATTGCTTTTCGCTAAACAGCCGTAGCCTTTAGATTTTATGCATTTGCGATATAGGAATTTTACAGTTCAGATATCTTTGAAGGTGTAAGATTATTTAGTGTGCAGACACAGCTATCTAGTGGGTTAGCTTTAAACAGTAACTGTTAGTTATTTTAACTTATTTATTTTCATGTCTTAATCATTAAAATTTGATGTCAATGCAAAAATGTATAAATCATTTACATCAATGCAAAAATGTATTAAAGGTTTGGTCTCGCCTAACCCAAACATTGTTGTGGGTACTAAAAAGAATCACCTCATTGAAATGGTACTTTTGAACACCCAAACACATGATTAAATTTATGGATTAGAATATCATTACAGTTTTATTCTCCTTAAGTGACCTTCTCTGGACCTATGACGTATGTAAGTCAGGGCTGTGGAAATACCATGCCTGACTTGTCCGACATGGTCCCATTTCATCCAAGACAAGTTGAAGATTTCTATTTACTTGTCCTTGGACAAGTACAAATGTATTAAATTAATACAATTCTGTATTTCATATTTTGGTTAATTATTACGAGCTCACATCTTGCATTGAAAACAGTGTGGTTCCTGATCAGCTGGCTTCTTCAGAAGCCAGCTGATCTGGATTTACACTGTTTACAAGAGAAGCAAGCTGATCAGGATCCATACTGTTTACAAGAGTTAATATATATCTGGTTTCATACTGTTTTTGAAAGAATAAATTGTCTTAGCACTGTAAGGTATAAGCTAATTTGTTCTTTCGGACAAGTAAAATTTTCTATGGACAAGTACATTTTGACTTTTACATGTCCCTGGACAAGTATAAAATTTTACTATTTCCACACCTCTGTGTAAGTGTTCTTTAATTTATAATCATATTGCATCAAAGACTAAGATTGGGGTAGCATGTAAATAAATGAGCCTAAATGTGTGAAAACATGATGCTGTTGGATGCAAAAAACAAAGGCGCAAAGCAGCCTTGCATCAGCAGTCTGATCAGTGCCTTCGTTATTCGCTCTCTGCAAAATTTGATAGCTAGACTAGTGACACACGAAATTTCATTATTTTAACTAAGCCCCTGGCCTCTAGCTGCGCACAGGCCATTGACATTATGTTACAGCTGTAAAAATGCCAATTTATTTATCTAAGATATACTTCTAGTCAAGGAAGTTGAGTCGACTAGAACAGGAGATCAGGTAAATACGAGCAGTTTATGGGATTTTCACAGTTTTATCAGTCAAATGCCTGTGACAGGGAGCGCAGTGGCTCAGTGGTAGAGTGCTTGACTCGAGACCGAGGGTTCGAGCCTCACCGGCTTCACTGTGTTTTGGTCCTTGAGCAAGACACATTTATCCTAGCTTAGTACTGATTCAACCAAGGAAGACCCCTCCCTGTTTAACTGAAAGATTGTTGATGGGACGTATTTAGAATCAAATCAAACAAACAAAAAAAAACAAAATGCCTGCGACCTGGGCATGCTGGTTTGAGCTTGACCTGATAAAACACCACTGACTCTGTGTTGTGTCAGTTACCTTTATTTAATGATGTTTATGCTGTATATTGTACTAGGGGCGAATCGACTAAGGGGGCGAATCGACTAAGGGGGCGAAACAACTAGGGGGGTGAAACGTCTAATGGGGATGAAACGAATAGTGTGGACGAAACGTCTTGGGGCGAAACGACAAGGGGAGGAAATGGTACACAATGATTAGAACTGCAAGTGATTGCATGAAAAAGAAACCGGGGTGGGCAGCCCTCACTATTCAACAACCGGACATAAAGCTTTAAACTGCACCTGGTATACCAGGAGCGCACCCTACACAGCCAAATGTGAAATGAAAATCTAAACATTCTCCACCCACTCACATCCCTCCCACCACTGCCAGAATGTGTGCTGGAAACCCCCAAAACATTGAATAGACTATGTAATGCACAAGTAAAGAAAGACAACAAAATACAACAACTAATCATAGTGCGCATCACTCAGAAACATTCATCTAAAATGCATGTTTTACATTCTTGTTGTTGTTTACATCCGTTGCTTCTGAACCGGATATGGGCTCGATTGATAGTTTTTCCGATAGGTCGTAAAACATAAACAAAAAATAATTCAATAATAATTAGTAAATAATTAGTCTACTATTCGATCGCTTTTAATGCAGTTTGAAGATGTAATAATATCCCAAGAATAATAACTTAGAAGAAGAATCCAACCTCCCATTTTAAAATGGGACGTCCGAACTAGAAATTTCAAGTTGGGAGGCTTCCGATTTTAAAATGGGGAATATTGCTAGTTGGGTCGTAACATTACTACTGTATCATCGTAGCATTGGTATACATGACAGGTGGAGTAAAAGGAAACACATTTTTGTGGCAGGGAGTATATTATGGTAGTCCAGCCCATCCTTGGTCAATGATGGGAACTGCCTGCTTTGTGGTCAGGGATGAAGGTCCCTTTTCATAAATTCTCAGTTTTGTTTTAAAAGTTTGCCAATTGGGGAAGAAATGTTCTTTATTAATTGATTACATGGATAATTAATGGATCTTAAGATGGGTATGGATGTACATATGGTGTTTTCAAATTCCTTGTTGTTGGACTGGATGTTAGAAGTATGAATGAAGTATGTAACCTTACTGTATTATAAAAAATCTTATTATAATCTCATAAATTTTGCAAAAATGTGATGATATTTCTGTGAAATTAGAGTTTTCTGTGATTCTGACCTGTGATAAAAAATAACCGCATAGACTTCAAATGTACTGTAGAAGATATAATTGTAGTTACTATGAGTTGACAAAGAATGTTTGAAAAGAATTTCTGCAAATACATGTATGGACAAATGGACAATGCGATGTCAGAAGTGTGAATTTTAGCTGGATGAAAAATCTCTTGTGTACTATAATGTCTAAATTGACACTTTCAGATCACTGGCTCTGGTCTACAGGAAAATAAAATGACATCAAGAGGCTGCCTACTCTGTTTTTGAGAAAAACATTTATGTTTGGCTGCTCTACGCACCACCTAAACTTGATTAATCGTGTGTTAATTCTTAGAGAAGATACAGCAAGAACAAATACCAAGAGATTACTACAGCCAATTGGGGCTTACCTACAACCAACCAATTTCCTTCACATTTAGCTAAAAGGCTTAAATGCTTATGATCATATATTTTACACATGTAGCAAACTATGAGGTCTAGTGACCATTTTACTGTAATCTTTGGAAGCTATGTACGTAATGTACAATACTTTATTTCTTGCATAACATAATTTCGAATGTTGTGAGCATTTATTTCAGACAGTACTAGTATTCGAACAAAACATTTTTGGATACACAGACCATTTAATATATTGAAGTTTGAAATGAAAACATCGAAAAACGAAAGTCACAAATTTACCATTTTTCAAACAAATCAATATGAAAAACAGAAAAGCAATATGTCAATGTATTCCATTTATTTATAAGAGACATGGATTTTTTCAAAGGTAAGTTAGTCTTCATAAAATAAGGAAAATCATCAAACTTCTATCTTTGACCCTTGATAAAATTGTACAGACAATACACACACACACACAAAATAATTCATGACAATCACAGCGCATGTTTGCTCGATTGGGTTTCTACTCACTTATATTGTTTTTTTTATATATCTGAGGAGCAGGGTGGAGATGGTAAAAATTCATTTAATTACCTTACAGCTGAGCCCTGGTGATGGTACTCACAGTGTAGATTTTTAAATTTCGTCTGATCCAAATCACATTAATTTCATGCATTTGTTATTACAAAATGACGTTTTTCATTGTTTAGCATTACAAACTTTGGTGTTGAAGACCAATCACGTTTAATGCAGGTCAGAATCATTGCAGAATGCTCCCCTTTTCAGAATGCTCCAAGGGGAGCTTTTTGGAATACTTTCGCCATTCATTAAGCTACCATTTGCCATTAAGCTCTTTGTTTTGTCTATTTTGAGTTGCCGCTTAAGACAGGTTTTACTGTATATTTTTGTCCTAAAGTTGTGGCCATGCATTCCATTGTAGAACTTTGAAACCATTAGAGGGTCATTGACTTTGCCTAATTCGCCGAGACTAGCTAGTCTG
This sequence comes from Loripinus fragilis, assembly GCA_964019695.1. NCBI lineage: Eukaryota > Metazoa > Mollusca > Bivalvia > Lucinida > Lucinidae > Loripinus > Loripinus fragilis. The sequence goes on from OZ026531.1 coordinate 49,881,824, forward strand.
ACCCAGAAAACTTGCACACTCTACATTTTTAGATCTTTGATATAGTCTTTGCTTCCAAAGGATAATCTTTTTCTAAAAATTCTTCGAGCCAACATTTCAATTGTCTGTGACTTCCGACTTTGATCCTTTCAAATTAAATAAGCTGTATTATGCATAATACTCAAAGTATTGTTCTGAAATTTTCACACATGGTGTGAATAATATTTATTTCTTGTTGAGCAGCAACAATTGAACACTTTAGCATTATTGAAGTTTCGTAGCAAATTGTTTACTTTAGGCGTTGGAAGATTTCTTAAGTATAGTATTTGGCGATGTAATGATAATATTTTCTACATTAAAATAAAAGTGCACATATAAATAATGACAACAAGTCTCACTGATGATATCATACCCAACAAATGCACCGTCTACATTTTCAAATTAATTTTCGTTATCATCATCAGCAGCCATAGTTTCCTTCCTCAGATATGATTACATGTATTTTCGCAGCTTGGAAGTATTATTTCGGCGAGTTCTTTAGCCGCAATCCGTGGTACATTTGAAACCTAACAACAACTACATGTACTTAAACTAGATTTGGGGAGTTGAGGGCATATTGAAACTGACCTATCTGCGTTTAGCGAACACGGCTAATGGGTTGCAAGTCAAAACATCCCCAAGTCAAAACGTCCCCGAATTGGTCAAAACGTCCCCATTCTATATTTCAGACATTACATTTCATTGAAAAATGGCAGTTAATTTTAATAGATAATTTTATTGTGCTGGGTGATGTCAAGTGTGTTGTCTGCCTATTGCGTTTGTCGGAGTTAGGTGCAAATGTTTGCAAAGGTTATGAGCCGACGACATGTAAAGAGTAAACATACATTTAACAGGGCCGTAGGAATAGGGGGGGGGGGGGCACGGGGGGCCGTGCCCCCCCCCAATAATTTGCACAAATATGCTGTATTGCTCATTACAAAGGTCTGTCATTTTAAAAACATTCATGTGTGCCCCCCCCCCCCCCCCAATCTGTAAAAAATTTTATGTGTGCCCCCCCCCCCCCCCAATCTGTAATTGCTTCCTACGGGCCTGTTTAAGATGTTTTTATGACAACCATTTCCATTATTGATGATGGTTGAGTATAAATTGCACAGGGTAAGCTTTTTAGTATCGTATTCAAACGAATAATTGATCAGTTGTTAATTTATTTAACCTTTGGCTTATTACTACAGTCTTTTGGCAAGACTCGAGTCTAGCCACGATATTATACTAAATGCATTCAAGTCTGACGTCACTGGGCAAGATCTTTTGCCACACAGGGCACAGCTTTTTTCATGTGTCAAATTATTCTTCCAACTCGCATGGGTACTGCATACGCTATGAGTTCAATCCTTATTATCCAAATACATGTACTTAGGACAAATAGTAAACTAAAACAAATCAATTAAATATCCTTTAGAAGTGACGAGCCGTAAAACCCAGATGAGATATCAATGGTCCATAGAACGCGGCATCTCATCAGGGTATGAACTCTTTGCAGGGATGGAAACAATATTCAATATTCATCGAAAATTAAACCTCTAAGGCCTACTTCATTATATGTTCCAGCTTCGGCTAAATAAAAAAATGTATGTTTTAGGGTAACCCAACCCTACCTAAATTTACTGTTGAAACCTAGATATTTCAGGTTTTCTGGAGAAATATAGTTTTATGCATTTTGAAAACCGAAATGCCTTTCAAAATGCATTTTTTCCTGAAAACAAAGTAAAAAAAAAATATGTGTGCCTACCCCACTTAAAATTTTCAGACCCATTACCCGAAACACACTTGTTTTTTATTTGGCCTCATAAGAGTTCGACACTTGTCGCATATGCGAGTAGCCAAGGCTCAGACGAGCCTGTACATCCGTGCACACTTGTCAGAGCCATTTCTCCTCGCACAAGGTATAGAAAAAAAACATTAAAAATTACACAGCGTGCAAAAAGTTTTAAAAATTAGATTAGTATACTTACTCTGAAGTTCTGGGTCTGGGAAGCAACAAATCCATCTTTAAAATGTTCCTACACAAACTATATAGATCTTAATCTTAGTATCCTAAATACCCCGAACTCATGCATTAATTATTCATATAAACGATAGCTTCCTCTTACTGCAAACAACCATAAACCGCGTTTCAGAAATCAACATTATGGCACAAGCAAACGGTAAACTCAGATTAACCCTTGTCATGCTGAATAGCTTATATACCTAATTCCTCCCTAAGTTTTATTATCCTTTTAACCTGCAGCAATCCAATTGTAAGCATTGTTTTCAATCAAAGTTAAAAACTGTGAGGATCCTGATCAAATGGCTTCGTTAGAAGCCAGCTGATCTGGATCTACATTGTTTTCAAAAGTATAAATCCGGGTTCGGCAGGACAAGGTTTAACCTATCTGAACCACAGAATAGACATGCGAACTTAAATCAGACTTTGCATATGCGTAGACTGATCTATGTTTGCGTATTCGCGTATGCCAATTTGTTGATTTTTCTGATCCAATCTCAAGTTTATGTTAATCTATTCCCTGATATGCATAAACACTTTCACAAATTATTGCGTCCCAAACCTACAGCCTGTGGTAACACTAAAGGGAGACAATTCCTAAATATCGATCACTGGGGTTTAAAATACCGATCAATCCAAGGTATATCTGAGAAAGCTTATAAAAAGGTCAGTCGGATAGGTTTGTTTACTTTTTGCCAAATCTACATGCAATTTCATTGTTTGGCAGGCCTGCAGCCACAATACAAATTATCCAGCTCATCTGCAAAAAGGCCTTAAAGTCATTTATTTAAATGCGCATGCGTAGTTTCCTTTTGAAGCGAGCTTTCTTGGATTTGAGCTGAACACTCATATATTACCAATCTTTCTGTGTGCGAAAAGCGAAGGCTCTGGTGAGCCTGCACTGATGTGCAGGCTCACCTGAGCCTTCGCTTCTCGTCTATGTCATGAGTACTTATTTCGCGTGAGCTGGATCAAACGTAGATTTACAATACGAACATGGGCTATAGTCAGTCTTAAGCCGACAAAAGGATTATTTTTGTATTTAAACTTATTCGATATATTGTATTAAAGTTTTATTTGTTAAAAGTGCTATATATGCCTGGTTGGAAGTTCTAATTTTTCTGGTCGATTACTGATTATTTGTACAATAATGCATAACAGATCAAACATTTATACAGCAACTTACTACTACTAATAACACTACCCGTGTTTAGTACGTCGACAGAGTCCATCTGATCAGCTGATGCTGTCGACCGTCGCCTGTTGATCAGTTTGATTCATTTTATTTTTTATAATTGAAATTTAATAAGCACAAACTTTTGTGTGTGAACGTTTTGGTTGACCCTGCGCCAGTGCTGTCGGGGGACTTCTATCGACTGTCGAATAATATTTGTCAACTGGCTCCAGGGCCCAAAATTACAATGCCTCCTTAGAGTTAAGGAAGACTTAAGTTAAGTGTTGATTTTTCAGGATGCGAAAAAAACGTTTAAAACTGATTAAAATCAAAATAGTTTTAATTTTTCTGAAGATTACAATGATATCTTTGATCACAAATACCACATCGAGCCCTGCAATTTATTCAGCATTTAATATAGCATGTTGAAATATCAATACTTAACTTAAGTCTTGCTTAAGGAGGCATTGTAATTCCGGGTCCAGGACAGTAACTAATTGCAGCACATTTACGCCTATCGTCAAGCCCAAAATGAGACGTTGTTTACACTTTAATGAATAATCATGTAATTGGTTGTATGTTGATAACCATGATGCTGGCGTAGCGTACCTGCGTAATGTAAATCATAAGCCTAAAATGAAAATAAAATGCTATTTTCTATTCATGGAAATGTTCCTGGATGCCCACAAATTTGAGTATGGGAATCAATTACAAGGGAAATGGCCACATGCCAACAATATATGCTTTATTGACAACTTTTTACACTCCAAGCAGACAGTATAATTTACCAGCGCGTCAGCCAGCGCTGGTGATATACGAGTAAACTTCCAATGGGAGCGTGTTCGATTCGGGCCTGTTTCATTAGCAAGTTGCGGAAATAGATCAGGTGTTAACTCCCCAACAGCAGTGTCTTTTACAGTTCTTTCTCAGACTCCCCGTCGACCAAGTTACTTCCAAAATTCCACCATTGCGTGAGCGATGTTGATATACTTTGGATACTGGATTGCTTCTAAAAGCGAAAAGGCCTATTAAAGACCTTACCACTGAGCGAGAATCCCGATCAAACATGGGCCAGTCGGATATTCTAGACTAAATATGACGAAATATCTAGATGTAGGTGGGTCAGTTTCAATATTTCATGAGCAGAGTCTTACTTAAATATGCATATTTCCTGTCTTTTATTTGCTTCAAATGGATCACCTATGTACAAATCGTTAACTATAACAAAATAATACTCAGAGCTTGAAGCCCATGAAAGACTGAAAAGAGTGGCTTCAGCAAATGCAATAATAAAACACTATAAAAGTTCTTCTTTAATAACTGTAAAACGCCATGCGATGGTTCTAAGCTTTTTTAAAAGCTAACCTTGTGGTAGCTTTACAGCATAGTATCCTTTTGACGGGCATCTTGGACGCCATCTTGATATCCTCGAAATGCCCTAGAGTGACAAGGTGTCATCAATCAGATTCTTAAAGTAGAAGGTTTCAGCATTCCAAATATGTCAAAACATTTTATATGATATGCAAATCTAGGCCCACTTTAAAAATCCCAAATATCTGCCGGACTCCAGATACATTTTGAATACGGACTATATATGCGTCAGTGAATGTGGTCTGGAAATGCAACACACATTGAACATACACGTTTATATATATTGGTCTGCACATGAGAAAATACAAAGTGGACATGGGGAGAAAAAATCGGTCCAAAATTAGACATCTAGCCCTGTTATTCTTATTGGAGATAGACGTCAGACTTAAGCATTTCTGCTTCTAAGATGCCGACTGTCTAGTGGTGGGGGAAAGCCAGTGCAGTTCTCGACATTCGGCCGAAAAATACCCTGTGAAACCACCCTGTTCAGTGACCTACATGTATATTATTATTATTATTATTATTATTATTATTATTATTATTATTATTATTATTATTATTATGCGTCATTGTCTCGCTCGGTAGGTCAAAATGTGCGTTTGAAGGAAGCTTTTACGAACATGAGATCAGTCCCAAAATCTCGTGCGTTGACCCACATAACTAGCCTGGGTTCCAGTCTGATCATTTTTCTTCTTTTTATTTTTCCGTTCCTTGGTCAAAAATGACAATATTAATCGAAATGAATAACGGACAACCGATACCTTTGATGTGGTATATTTTTATTCTCCCTTTTTTTTTAGAATATTAGCATTAGAAAATAATTATTGCCAAAATATTGACGACTGGACCCAGGCTACACATAACATGTACATTTCAATAACAGATAGGAATGAGCCAGCGCATGTCGACCTGTGCGTATGAAGCTTCTAAAGATCAGTCTTTTCATTAACCATGACGGTTCAGTATCCCAGCCAGCGCCTCATTACGAGCCACTATCGGCCCGCCAGTGAAACGGTATCTGGATGGCGTTTCGCTGGCGGGCCGATAGTTGTCCGATTTTTCGTGCTTTGTGGGATGTGTTGTGTACTCAATGTGTAGTTATGGCTATTGTGTCTTTAAGCGGACAGCAAAGACTCAGATCAGACTGGGCGGTGATCAATCTGATCTGAGTCTTCGCTGTTGGTTTTATCAGATATTCGACTCAAATATTACGTGAGCCACCGTCTCTCTCCATCTCTCACCAGCAAGATGGTTGAACAAGAGTGGGGAATATGTATAGCGAGTATACACGGTATTATGAAATTGAATTAAAAACGGTAATCTGAAAAACTTTTAATAATCTTTGGAGTGGATTTAACACTTAGCAGTCTGACGATAACAGCCACTCGATCTTTTACCTAGACATTAACCGTTCTAAATCCTTCCACAGTTAACCGCCACAGTGAACAGTCAATATTGGTATCAGCCTGCAACCTGTTCACTGATAAAACGGTTGATAATCGCTGAAACTCTGAACTCTTTGAGATCAAGGTGTACTCAGTATCCCTTTGAACCGATTATAAATGTCATTTTTGTTTCCTGAGAAATATATTTTGCATGCCTGCTAAACTAACCTCCTTCCATTCAAAGGGAACTCACATCGGGTCACTATCGGCCCGTCAGCGAAACGCCGATAGTGGCGTCCAAATGGCGTTTCGTTGGCGGCCCGATAGTGGCATCCAAATGGCGTTTCGCTTGCGGCCCGATAGTGGCATCCAAATGGCGTTTCGCTGGCGGCCCGATAGTGGCCCGAGATGGGATGCTGCCGAGCTGACGCTGGATTTTGAAGTTGGCATCGGCGTTTGCTTGGCAATCTCTTTTGGGGACGATAATCCCATACCCAAAGGGACGGTTATGTTCTGATGTGATGGCATATGGTAAGAACCAGCTTAAAAAAAGGTCACTAAATCAATCCAATGTGGAATAGAAACCCTAAGATCGCTCGCCTGTGTCACCTTAATAAATTGTTTGGGTTTTTGTGTTGGGTCCTTGTTCTGTGGTGTGTACCTTTGTGCCCTTACTACTTTAACAATCATCTTGCTGAGGAAAAGGGAGCTGGTTACTTTACTTTAATTGTGCTGTGGTTATAGAGCATGAAGATAGTCACGAGTTCCTAAGAATTCTCACTGTCTGGTCGTACAAATATGTCACCTTTATTTGACTCACTAGGGACACTTATTTTGATCACAATTGCTCACGAAAGCTCAAAATCGGTCTATTTACCATCTTTTCTGGATAACCCAGTCCACAGAATTTTCTACTTTCTAAAACAGTATCGCATCTACATGTAGCAGCAAAGCTTCTCAAAATCTTAACACTGTCCACTGAAACTGCAATGCCTAAGCTCATGGTATTTGCATCATTCAACTGTCTTATATTCCTGCACAGTACGTATTTTTTTTTATTGTTTTTCATTGACCCAGAAAATTTTTTGACATATGTCTACCTTGGTACTGCACTGTTCTGATCGGTTGAAATAAATTCTACCAATAAGAAAACAGATTGACATGGAGTACCGCAGTACTTGCTGTAAACTTAATCAAGTCAACCTAGGATCACTAGTTGAAAATTAGAGCTCACATCCACAATGCTACATTAATAGGCCCAGGAGCATTCACCCATTGGTTCTTGAAGAGTTTTTACCTTATATGGGCATGATAGCCATCGTGTGACCTTAACCACACAGTCTCGTCTAGTATTATATTGATGGCATTCCAGTATAAGCGCCTTTGGTCAAAATGGCATAGGTAAACCCTTGTTTCGAAGCAGACTATTATATTATATCTCAACAATGCGGCGCACTGCACAGCACATAGTGAGCATTGATAACTTGCTATGACTTGCTATGTTCCTGCGGCATTTTATAGAGTACGCACTCTTGAGGGTTTTTGGGGGTACTCCCCCTGTATATGGCCAGGGTGAAGCCCTGTGACAGAAATTGGTTTTAGGGCATTTCAAGACACGCAACTAAACACTGGTCCTGTTGTTGTTGTTGTTGTTGTAGTTGTTGTTGTTGTTTTTAACGTCCCACCAACAGCTAAGGTCATATGGAGACGGGGCCACGGCTTAAAGTCTCATCCGACAGACTGGTGAAGCCGGGAATCGAACCTGCGACCCCTGGTTTACAAGGCAAGCGGTTTATCCACTACTCCACAGCGGCCCCTAGTCTTTTTGTTGCAGTTTTCTTCCAAAAATCAAGTTAAATACTGTAAAGCCTGCATTAAGCAGCCACTCAAAAAGAAGACTAAAGTTAGTTTTCAATACCGATTATCGCTTAATGCAGGTCAAAAGTATTGCAGAGTGCTCCAAGGGGAGCATTCTGCAATACCTTCGACCTTCAATAAGCTACCATTTGTCATTAAGATAGTTTTGTTTTTGTTTTTAATTTTTGAGTGGCCTCTTAAGATAGGTTATGTTGTAACTGAAAACCCTGCCTATACATGCAGCGTCAAGTTGTACGCACATGCGTATTTGCGTACACGTAGGTACGCCCCAGAATAAGGTAGTAGCTATAAACCTGACAGTTTAGTTTGTAATAGATCCACGGAATTTTGTATCTAAATATACCTTGGAATGCGGATTTCACGAGCTCTATACTGGGTACATGAACATTTATATTATACCTTCCCGTAGATTTGTTATTCGAGGGGCGACACTCAAGGTTTGCACAGTACTATTGCAGACTTGTGCTATTATAATATAAATGAGAGATTCTTTTTTGGAACCAAGGTGAGTAAATCTGCGTTAAATTTAAAGGTTACATGTGTAGCGAAGTTCGAACACGTAGTTATAAGAAAGCCTTTAATCATAAATATACTGCTGATGATACTTTATTTTGTGTTTCGCATCATGAAGTACGAGTGCGACCAACAAACTTCAGTACAGCCCGCGCATACGCGCATGTGCTAGTCGCTTGAATATTCTATGAGTGTTAAGCTACAGACTGAACATGATTTGAATTTTCTGCGCTTAAAATGAGGCTGCACAGGCCCGTCGAAGCCTACACTTGTCAAAACGCCACATTGTTGGAAATCACATGTCGCGCCGCTCATAATACAGGCGTACACACGCATGGACGAAGAAACTGCAATTTTTTATTCTTCATTTAGATACAGTACTGTGTGATACCATAGAAATTATAGATACAATTTGTTGATGGGGCTGACGTCCCTTGTAATATCGTGTAAAGTAGTATTTTTTGTGCTAGCAGGAAGTTTTGTACCAGCAGCAATTTTTGTGCCAGCAGCAAATTTATTGCTGGCAACAATTTTGTGCTAGCGGCACTTTTTGCGCCAGCAACAATTTGTGCTGGCGGGAATATTTGTGCCAACAGCAATTTTTGTGCCAGCAGCAATTTTTGTGCTAGCAGCAATTTTTGTGCTAGCAGGAATATTTGTGCCTGCAGGAATTTTTGTGCCAGCAGTAAGTTCTAGCACGAATTTTTGTGCCAGCAGGAATTTTTGTGCTAGCAGGAATATTTGTGCAATCAGCAATTTTTGTGCCAGTAGCAATTTTTTGCTAGCAGGAATATTTGTGCCTGCAGGAATTTTTGTGCCAGCAGTAAGTTCTAGCAGGAATTTTTGTGCTAGCAGGAATATTTGTGCAATCAGCAATTTTTGTGCCAGTAGCATTTTATGCTAGCAGGAATTTTTGTGCCAGCAGGAATGTTTGTGCCAGCAGCAATTTTTGTGCTAGCAGGAATTTTTGTGCTAGCAGGAATTTTCGTGCCAGCAACAATTTTATTAGAGCTGTTAAATTTGTGCCAGCAGCAATTTTTGTGCCAGCAGCATTTTTTTGTGTCAGTAGCATTTTTTATGCTAGCAGGAATTTTTGTGCCAGCAGCATTTTTTGTGCTAGCAGGAATTTTTGTGCTAGCAGGAATTTTCGTGCCAGCAGCAATTTTGTACGAGCTGGAAAATTTGTGCCAGCAGCAATTTTTGTGCCAGCAGCATTTTTTGTGTCAGCCGCAATTTTTGGGCTAGCAGTATTTTTGTGACAGCAGCAATTTTTGTGGCAGCAGCAATTTTTGTGTTAGCAGGAATATTTGTGCCAGCAGCATTTTTGTGCCAGCAGCAACTTTAGTGCCAGCAGCAAAATTGCTGCTAATTTGACCGTTTTCGCTGCCGTTAAATTATTGCCAACTTGACCGCTTTTCGCTGAAAGCAAAAATGCTGCTAACTTGACCGTTTTTGCCGCTGTAAAATTGCTGCCAACTCTACCATTTTTTACTGCTGCTGCTTACTTAACCATTTTCTTTACTGCAGCAAAATTGCTGCCAACTTGACCGTTTTTCGCTGCAGCAATATCTTGCTGCAATTTAGTGTTTTAGGCCCTTTTAACAGTATTTCAGTAGCTCCTTACAACCGTCTCAACAGTATCTGCTTTTCTCGTCTGTTGAAATGTTTCAGTAGCTTTTTGACAAACAGCGTGAACCCAGATCAGACTGCTCGTATATCAAAATTATTTCAGCTTTTTAGCTCACCTGAGCCTTTTAGTTGGCAATCCGAACCGAAAAAAGATGCATATTTTTGGTTTTGTTGGCATTTTTGAGTACATTTGTTAGACAACTTTTAACATAATATTTAGCATATATACAAAGCCTTAGGGGTTGATGCCAAAAATAGTAAGCGAGTATGATCTGGAAATACCACAATCACAAACTGCAGACAACCCCTTGGCACCGCGAGGAAGAGCCGCTCAACCATCGCGAGACACCAGGAAGACAAATTAAGCAAAGCAACCAGCTCTCTCTTCCCCATCAAGATGATTGCAATACTAGAACGGACTTAAAGTAACAAACAACAAAACGTAGAACAATTACAGACTCCCACAATGGGAGTAACAATAAACAAAAAGTCAACAACAACGGAACCACCGCCTTAGAACGGACAGCAGCCTAAGCCACCGGGGGGGGGGGGGAGGGCTTAAATGCATTTTACTGGTACCAAATCTTCGCCCTAGATTCTGCTGTTGTTGAAGTACAAGAAATGTTCAGCTCGCATGATGGCTATCTAACAAATGCAATGTATCATCATGGAGAAACACTCTAATCAAATTAACACCATGATGAAACAAAGAAAAGGGCTCATGACTCACAGATAGTCAGAGCTAAAGAAAACCTCAAGTTGAGCCACTGTGGGTCCAGCTACAGATAAGCATCAGGCACCAACCCACCGATTAAAGCTTTACGTCAGAGCCGTCATAGAGTCTGAGGCCTGACCCACCGTCGTGCAATTAAAGAGGAAACCATAGCTATAAACCAAGTCTAAATTTGCATATGAAGGCCAGAAATTAGGTCAAAGGTCATTGAGTGCAAAAATGAGAAAATATGTACTACTCTAAAACAACTTTATCTTTTGAAATGTAAACATTTTTCGTTTCAAGTCAAATTTTGCATGCTTATAGTTATTAGTCTGAAAAACATAACGAAAATGTTTTTATAACTCAATGTTCATATGTCGACCTTAAAATGGGGTCAAAGTTCATCAAGTGCAATAATCGGAGCATTTTTACAAACTGTGTTTCTTTTTATTCTCTGGTCCAACAAAAACATGTTTGTTAAACTCTAAAAAGGGTAGAAGTCTTTCAGAAGGCTTAAATTATCATGTTTATTATAAAAGAAACCCATTTGGAAGCATCCTTTTATGGATTTTACAAAGACAAACATCGTAAGTTTTGTGCAATTACGACAGAAATTCTCCCTAATTTGGGCTAAACTGAGATGTATGGGCTACTTTGAGAGTTTGCTGCACCTCTCAGAAAGTAAAACTATTTTCAATTTGGGACATGTCTTAGGGCCTTAGAAATTCATTATTTGATAACTTTTCTGTGGTCATTTTTCTATAAGTCACCTGTAATCAACGTTACCCTACTGACATTGAAAATAACAGTACACACAATACAAGGCTAATGTTAATTTATTTTAATAGTATTAGTGAAACAGTTTTAGCATTAAATGTTTAAACTAAACATAAAATCAATTGCATACATCTGTGATATGTATTTCAGCTCGTCAGCGATACTTATGTTACATTTTATACTAAATTGCATATAATGACTTTACAAATTACATGTATTAGAATAAACCATGATACCTGACCTGAAATATACATGATGTTGATCTATATTCTAATTGAAAATGTCAATTTTCATATATTTGAAGTTGTTTATAGCTTTTAACTTGCAATGAAGTGAAATCAAGGAAATATTTAAATGTGCTAATTAGTATGTACTTTGTACCGGCTCCAGCATGTAATGCATAACTGCTTACAGATTCATTTTTCTATTTACATTGCATTGGGATTGGCATAATATCTTTCATAATGAATTCAAAATATAACTATATAAACAATAATAGATCTTAACTTGCTGCACATATATTAATGAGGCAACGTAGGTAAAAAAAAGGTGCCTTACATAAATGGATGAAAAGGTAGTAAATTGTTGTTAGGCTTATATAAAATTTGGATCTGCTCTCCTCAATTCGCTTACATACACTACACACATTTTATTCTATATAAGACATAATTTAAAAGAGTGGCATAGGTTGGTCTTTAATATGTAAATGTGGCATTTCCTGGTCCCACTCAATTACTTTTTGCTATTTGCTTGGTTCTTTTACATTCATATTACAGTTTTCAGATTTCTACCAATGGTACATAACGATAAACATGCAATCTACATCATGATTTAAATATTTAATTAATATCAATAATTTACTTAAAATAGCATAGCAATATTTTATACATCTAGTGGCAAGGCAGGAATTAACACTTTCGCTGCTAAGCACCTCAAAAAACCAATACCTAAGTGCCACGCATGTTTCAAAGACTCATTGAGGGTATATGGGTTCAACACAGAGTATCTCAAGAACCATTCAACCTATCACTGTGAAACTTTCACAGAATGTTGCTAATATATAAAACATTTATTTGAACCAATAATAGAAAAGATAGCCACGTCATCTTTGGTGGCCATTTTAGAAGCCATATAGAAAATATGATAAATGTCTTTAAACAACTATTTCACGCAAAAATAAATAAAGCATCCATCTACATCAAGTATCGAACATCAGGATTTATTCTAATATATTGTTTCATCAGAAATATATCACAATATAGCAGTTGAAGGGCTTAATGCGTCCTATATGTCATCCCAATGGACATGTTTTCGATATTTTTGATTTCCGCGAAATCTAATGACATTTCAAACATTTTTGTAAAATCGATTCTTGTACAGAAAATTGCGCAGACCTCCATCTACAATATGATTATGTCACCTGAACATTTTGAAATAAAGAACAAAGATTTGCGTCCCTTATAACGGTTAAAAATAGATAGCTATCAACTGTGCCTTTAAATTTCGACTGTAGCCGCGTTTGGCAGTGAACGGTAAATTCGACTGCAGTCGCGTTTGGCATCGAAAGTGTCAAGGCAGGGGTAGTGCTGAGTGTCTTTTAGAGCAGGTATAGGTTTTTGAAGATTGCAAATAAACGTCAACCAAAGCTTCCGTAGTACAGAACCAGCATGGTTTATGTCCAAATATACGATGTTACATAGATCTAGTATTAAATATTTTCCTTGTATGCTGAATTCTTTTAATTTTCACTTTTCACTGTTGACAATTACATTATAAAATTAATTTATCATCTGTCCCCATTAAAATCTTCTATGTTTTGTTGAACGAAAATTCATAGCATATTGTAATGATGATTATCTTATTATATTCTGCAGCAATACTGATAGAAACTATTCTGCTTGTTAATTATCTTAGACAAAGGTTGGTTGAGGCAAGGTTACCTGAGCCATGTAGCAGTCTTGTAAAACATCTGAACATATTTAATGGTAACATAAACACCAAATCATTCGAACGTTAGTGCTACTTTATTTAAAAGATAAGTTGACTGTTGTATTCTGAAGCATAAAACAAAAACATGACTCCCAAAATTCACTAGGATGGTTTGCATCTCTGAAACTCACATATTAAACTGAATGTTGAAAAAATAGTGTCACACGCAGCTGATTTCTTTGCTTTTCCAATTCACAAGTAGTTTGTTTTTAGTTTTGTTAATGCTCTATTTGATTTTGTTGAGCTATTTGTAACCCTAGTACATGTTTTATATATGTCCTATAAAAAGTGAGTTATGGTCTGTTTCTTGATTTTAAAAGGTTTAATAAATTAGGCTTATTGTGATAGTCTTAAATATATGTAAAACCATCGAAAATGTGAACAAAATTGCTGACAACAGCTTGCAGAAAGCATTTTAGGCAGAAACCTGCTCACTCTTGTACCTATATCCTTGTAGATATTTGTGAAGACTTACACTGTTTGAGGACTGTCATGTATAAAGTGAAAGGAAAGTAGTTCAGTTTTATTTCAGTTACAAGTGCTATCCAATCTGATATATTGCACTTGTATCTACGAGCAGTAGATGTATACATTAATGTAAGTCACCTACCCTATATGCAATCAATTCCTGTCTTAGCAAATTGTCATGGCTAACAGATAGATTCTACACTAGAACAGGCGAGTTAACTACCTTAGGATCTTATATACATCAAGCAAATCGGAGTTGTTAAACCAATTGATTATGCTAGTAAATGTATATATTAGATAACCATTTCAGGACACATTAACTCTAAACACTAAGAAATGACCCAAACTGATGGAAAACTATGAACACAATCAAATCATCAGATGCTCCAATATGGTGAATGCATGTGCTCCCAAGAAGTCACCAGACATCTGTTTTGGGTAAATTTAATTTGGAATAAAACTTGCATTGGCATTTTACAGTTAAAAAAGAATAACATAAAGAAACACGTGCCAATAACCGCATAGCATTGGATCTCTATCATCATTGCAAAAAGTAATAAGCAAAAATTGTTTAATACTGATAGTTAGAATTGATTTTATCAACACTGAAACAATTACAATGTATAAAAAGTTGCGCTGCGAAAGACATAGATATATATTTTATGGTATCTTAAAATTAGAGGTTACCTTTAGTATTATATCTATACTGCTTCTATAAATGGATAAATACGTTTACACAAGCAGCCTGATTTCAAAGAAATGCTGCTTTAGAATCAACATGTGCAAATAAAAGGACACCTCTACAATTAAATGTTAAAAGTTATATGGAGGATTACCGTTAATGTCAGGGCTATTTCCATGATATACCCCACAAAAAGTTAACACTGTTTTCACTGGATCGTCATATTAGAAATGTACCTGTACATTAACTTTATGTTATGTATGCTACCATCTGCTAACAGACCAATGTGAAGACCAATGTGAGGATATATTCCTTCCAGTATATGGTATTTACCATATTCTATCATAGTTTCCACACGCCTGATGTTTTATGAAAGGAGGCTTGGTCATTAATATTGTGTTTTCATGAAGCTATGCTTAGTATATGAAATTAGCAGGTAGTGGCATTGTAAAAAGTTTTACAATTACTCATAGACACAACAAATGTGTGGAATGAGAAAAGAAATATATTTTAGTCCTATAAGCATGAGATCATGGTCAAGTCCTTCATGAAAGCTGTAGCTAGGAACATATTCCTTTGAGAAATGACTCAATTTCAGATGGTAAAATGTAACGTAAGTAACATCTTAACACATCTTATGTTTAAAAGGATAGATAATTGGATAAAATGACGTATTCATACAAAGCATTAAGCAAAAGAAATTATTTCTTTGAAATGAAATGGTTATTCTTAGTTGTATTACATTTTAATTGATTTTATACAGTAACGTACTTTACATGCCTATTGTGAATATTTGACTGTAGGAAACTTAGTAAATCATTGTTTTCCAAGCATGATAGACACACACCTAGCAGCTAAGCAATAAAAAAGTCTTCCATTGGGGTAGAAGGAACCTAAAATTTGAATTTTGCCCCTATATAAATAAAATATTGCTACAATTTTCACCGATTTTGCACTTAAATGACCTTTGATCCAAAAACACATCATGCCTTGGTGATGCTGTTTGTTTATATAGCATGGCTGTAGTATCCAAAAGAGATTTTGCATTACTTTTAATCATAATTTTGGATAGTTAATTGATAAAAACGCTAAAATCTGACGTATATACAAGAATTTGCACTCAGTTGACCTTTGACCTAATTCTGGGACTTTGGGGCATTTCCAGACTTGGCATCCATCCCTATCCTTCTTAAAGCATATCAAGATACACTTTGAGCATGGATGCCAAAATGTACTCAAAAATGCCAACAGAATTTTTTTTTCAGGCTCTGGATGGCCAACTATTTGGTTCATGGTGAGCTATTGTGATCGTTGGATGTTCGTCGTCCGTCGTCAATAATTGCTTCAAACGACATCTCCTCCTAAACTATTGGCTGGATTTTGACAAAATTTGGTAGGAATGATCCTTATATTCCTTTTTAAAATTTTTTTAAATGGTTTCGGTCCATTGCATATCTAGGTCACACAGGCTAAAAATAGATTTTTAAGATGAACACTTTAAAAATCTTCTTCTCTGAACCCACAATGCCTAGAGATTTGATATTTGGTATGTAGCATCACCTAGTGGACCTGTACCAAGTTTGTTCAAATTAAATCCCTGGGGCCAAAATGGCCCCATCCCGGGGTTCACATGTTTTACATAAGCTTATATAGGGAGCAACATGAAAAAATCTTCTTGTCTGAAGCCACAAGGCCTAGAGCCTTGATATTTGGTATGTAGTATCATCTAGTGGACCTTTACCAAGTTTGTTCAAATTATAGCCCTGGGCTAAAAAATGGCCTGGCTTTCGGGGTCACATGTTTTACACAAGCTTATATAGGGAGCAACATGTTTCGAACCACAAGGCCTAGAGCCTTGATATTTGGTATGCAGTATCATCTAGTGGACCTGTACCAAGTTTGTTCAAATTATAGTCCTGGGGCCAAAAATGGCCCGGCCCCGGGGGTCACATGTTTTGCATAGGCTTAAATAGGGAGAAACATGAAAAAATCTTCTTGTCTAAAACCATTAGGCATAGGGCCATGATATTTGGTATGTAGCATCACCTTGTGGATTATGCCCCTGGGGCCAAAAATGGCCCCGCCCCAGAGGTCACATATTTTACATTGGCTTATATAGGGAAAAGACATCGGAAAATCTTCTTGTCTGAAACCATAAGGCTTAGAGCCTTGATATTTGGTTTATAGCATCACCTAGTGGACCGCTACCAAGTTTGTTCAAATTATGCCCCTGGGGCCAAAACTGGCCCGCGCCAGGGTCGCCACGGACATGGTTAGCTTTCTACAGATACCTATATGTAAGCTTCAAACAAAACTCAGGTTAGCGCTTTAGGGCCACTTGGCCCTCTTGTTTTAGTACACATTCCTTAGCAATATTAAAGACATATGCGTCTATTTCCAATGCGCACCTTCTCCGCGTCTGCAAACGGGGAAAGTTGTCTGGGTCCTGTCTTTCGACCCTTAACGGATTCGGATCAATACAGCTTCCGATATTCTTATGTCATATCGGTGTTCCGACATTTTCTTCACAAAATAACTAATTAAAGTGTGATCGAAATATCTATTGACATCTTTTCAGAACTGATCGTCTCAGCACTAAAGACAGATAAATGTAGCTCAGTCGAAATCAAACGACGTACACAATAACCCTGGTTACGAATACGATAGTGGCCGAGTCTATACTATTTGTATGGATATTTAGAGCGGCGCACGACCTGACCTCGTGGCCTAGTGGTTAGCACGCCTGGCTACAATGCCAGAGAACCAGGATCGATTCCCAGATGCGCACATATTTTCAGTGTGTTTTTTCTTTCTTTATTAACATTTTAATGCTAAATTACTTCATATACTAGTAAAATGGCATCATCAAAACGACCGAAATGGTCATCCCCGAACTTTTTATATTGAATTACGCATGAAACCTATGCGGGTGGGGTTAAATTTGGCCCTCTAGAAAGAGAATTAGTTCGGTGACCCCAGATTTTTATTCTTTTTTCTGAAAGGTATTATAATAGTCCATGAATTAAAAGTAAATTTTCAAGATTTTCAATGTCAGATTTTTTAATACATGATTTATTCTAAAAACAAATTCCATTTTTCGACGAATTGCCAAAATATATCATGCAGTATCTTGTCACAGCATGGGGTAACAAGTAAACATGCACATTTTCTTAAAAGTTTGAGGTCATGGGCAGTAATTTAAGTTAAAAGAAAGAAGCTGGGTGAAGATTACAACCGTTTTAGCTCGATAATTAGGACTAGTATTATTATTTTATATTTCTAGAAAATTGGTCAAATGCTGTAAACTTCAATATGAGATTCTGAAAAAATAAGCACGGTGACATATCCTTTTTATTTCATAAATGGATAGCCCATGCATAAAACAAACTGTATGCAAAGTATTTAAAATATTTCAATGTGGGAAGTATTTAGTAGCATATGTCCTTAAACTCAGAGTATAGTTGGGTTAGTAACTGTATTATAATCAAAATGGCCAAAACACTAAAGTTTGACAATTCTGGGTGAAATAGTGTTAATGGTCCTTTTTATTCCTTACAGGTCAGTTTGTCAATATGATCTCACTGTTTTTAGCTACAGTCTGTTCTTAAGGTATACTGCTTACACGTGTTGAGTTTAATGAGATCAGCCTATTTTTAGCTCACCTGAGCCGAATGCTCAAGGTGAGGTATTGTGATTGGTCTTTGTCCGTCGTCCGTCGGGCGTCGTGCGTCCGTCCGTCCGTCCGTAAACTTTTTGTTTAAACATCTCCTCCTGAACCACTGGTCCTTATTTCATGAAACTTCACATGAGTGTTCCCCACGATGCCCTCTTTCAAAAATTGCATGAATGATTCTGCTCCACTGAACAGGAGGATCGCCAGAGCTCCAGATAAGAAATATTTTAAAAGACATCTCCTCCCGAACCACTGACCCAAATTCAAAATAATTCCACAGAATTGTTCCTCTTGATACCTTCTACCAAAATTGCACTATTGGTTACGCTCCACTGAGCAAAAGGGCTGGTAGAGCTCCAGATAAGAAATAACTTTAAGTGAACTACTGGTCCAAATTCAAAATAATTTCACAGGGTTGTTCCTCATGATGCCTTCTTTTAATATTGCACAAATGGTTCCAGTCCATTAAACCAAGGGGCTGCCTGAGCTCTAGATAAGAAATGTCTTAAAACGACATCTCCTCCTGAACCACTGATCGTAATTTCAAATAACTTCACATGAATGTTCCCCATGATGCCCTCTTTACAAATTGCATTAATGGTTCCGCTCCACCGAGCAGGAGGGCTGCAAGAGCTACAGATAAGAAATCTTTTAAAAAACCATCTCCTCCTGAACCACTGACACAAATTCAAAATAATTTCACAAAATTGTTCCTCTGATTACCCTCTACCAAAAAAAATACACAAATGGTTACGCTACGCTAAACAAAAGGGCTGCCAGAGCTCCAGATAAGAAATCCCTTAAAACGGCATTTCCTCCTGAACCACTAGTCCAAATTCAAAAAAGAAATCACAGAATTGTTTCTCATGATGCCTTCTTCCAATATTGCACAAATGATTCCAGTCCAGAGTGAAACGGAAATAAATTTTCGAATATCTTAACACAAAATAATTTATACCAGATCATTAATGAGCCGACTAGGTACTTCAGTAACGAACCAGCAATACTAGACTTAATAATAACAGACTGTCCTCATCTTAGATCAGGAGTAAGTCCCCCTCTTGCAAATTTGGACCAGTGCACCATTCACTGCGAATTTAACGTCAAAACATACCGGACGAAGTCATATAAGCGTACAGTTTGGGACTATAAGTCTGCCAGTGTCAACGCCCTAAATGAGGCTCAAGACACTGCTCCCTGGGGTGTTCCATATGCACTTTATGATAATCTAGATGACGTAGTTAATTTCAACAACTCGATTATTACATCAACTTGTAAAGAACATATAATTAGTAAAAATGTTACTATACATACAAAAGACAAACCATGGATGTGCAATAATAAACTCATGATAACTTCTACCAAAATTGCACAAATGGTCTGGGTCTGCTGAACAAAGTGGCTGTCAGAGTTCTAGATAAGAAATGTCTTTAATCGACATCTCCTTTTGAACCACTGATTAAAATTCCATATAACTTCACATGAATATTCCCCATGATGCCCTTTTTTAAAATTGCATAAATGGTTCTAATGCACCAAACAGGAAGACTGCCAGAGCTGAGAGCTCCAGATAAGAAATCTTTTAAACATCATCTTCTCCTGAAGCACTGACCCAAATTCAAAATAATTTCATAGAATTGTTCCTCATGATGCACTCTACCGAAATTTCACATATGATTCCACTCCACTGATCAGTCATTTTCAGGTGAGCGACACAGGGCCCAAGGGCCCTCTTGTTTAAGGTCTAACATTATATTAACTTAGGACATTGTTACAATTCCTGATTTGTTTCGTTTAGGAATGCCTGTTCTGGGCCTGCGCCATTCGCATTTTAACTCTAATATGAGCAGTCTGATCTGGATCTGCGCTATTTGCGCTGATGATTGGTCAAAAAACATTCATAACGGAATTAGCATGTTCTGGATCACAATGTTTAAACAGATATTATTCTCATAGGAAAAAGAAAACATATATTACAAGCTCAGTATTTTTCCCTATCCTTCATCATGTCAAAACTTTCGTAAATCAATATTCAGAAATTCAGAAACTTGTATCATAGTTGTCAGAATGTCATCTTTGTAAAATATTTGTAACTCAAATAGTGTAGGTATGATTTGGGGTCTTTTATGTAGACCAAGCATCTATGTGTCTTGATCCACATATGAACTAAGGGTAAGGTTGGTGCCGTGAAACCGGTTTAATCCCTCCAGTAAAATATTTTTACTGACCGTTCCAAGGCGGTACTTCTTTTGTGGATCATTTGTGTATTTATGTCTTGTGTTTGTCATGGTTTCGCGTCTGTTCATTGCTGCCTTGTGATCACCTGCTGGGAAAGGGCTGACCTCTTGGCTCTTATTTGTGATGTTTAGATGTGTTTTGTCACTTTCCCATGTGGTATCTTGGGTCAGGTGTGGTACTTGATTTTGTATAAAATCCTGATCTTTGCCGCATTTATTACTTTGTGATTTTTTGCGGGAACAAACTTTTTGAGCAAAAATTGTAAATATTTCCTTACCCATCAGTTTTAACATAGTGTTTGTGTGTTCAAAAGGACCGTCTCATTGTGACGGTTCTTTTGAGTACCCACGACATATGTATTGGTTGAGAAAGAAGAAATAAATTGATACGCACTCTTAACTAAAGTCCTGCAGTCCTGTATTAAATTTAGAATCTAAAAAGTACTCTTCTTTGTTTTAGGCAATATGAACTGTACTGCGGCATGATTTTTTTCCAATATCAGCAACAAAGACAAGCATGTGCGCCTAGTGCATTTAGGGGAGTATGTAGCGTGTGGAACATGAGGAAAACACGTACGCATATCACTGAATGATAACATCAACAGTTACCGAGACACAAAACAGGACCATCAACAGCAGCAGGTACAGCAAACACCACCAATGCCACAGCAATAACAACAACTGCAACCACAAGAGCAACAGTTGCAACAAGAAGAGAACCACAAACATAACATTGAAGATGCATTTGCTGGATTCTTGAGAACAGCGACATTATACCCAAACAACAGAGATAAGTAGGTGTTTATAAATATGCAAGTACAAAAACTGAAATAATCATTACTTGTTGCATTTCCTTGCTGAAAGGAGAGTTTTGTCCTACAAGTTAAGTGCTACAAAGAAAAAGATGGCGAAAACATGGGCGGATCCAAAGGGTGACAGGCGGTCTGCCCCCACTCTGGAAATATACAAGTTGAAAAACGTTTCCTAAGAAATACTAGTATGGACCCCCCCCTCAAGAAGCAATTGGGCTCTCTGTGAAATACGTTGATGTCATGACACCCCCCCCCCCCTGATGGAATTTTCTGGATCCGCGCATGGCAAAATGATCTATGTATCACCTCATTTTTGTTCCAATGCTACCAAAGTACTAAACAATGACAATGCACAAATTAATTTGTCTGAATCTCAATAAAAAATGTTTGAATTTTTTGACGCATATCTGAGGGAGGGTAATGTATTTGACGAAGTTATCAAGATTGACATTAATTTAGCTAACTGTGTGCCATTATAGGGGTAATAGCTATGTTTCTACTTCACCAGCTCCAAGATCAAAACATGGTCTTCTTAATGTTTAAAATGATGATAAATGCTTCACATGGGCAGTGCTTTTGGCTAAATAATCCACAAAGAGAAGCAAAATATAAACAATATGAACAGGAGAGTTGAATTAAACAAATTCCAAAATTTGAAGAAAAAAAAAACATCAATATACATGGGTATGAAAATGATGAAATTTTCCCATTATGTATTTCAAAGTCTGGCCAACGTTATAAAAGTGACGTGTTACTTCTCAGGAATGAAAAAGTTCACATTATGTGTGGATAAAGAATAAAATAAAGTCATTTAACCAAACATAATGGGGAGGCACGTTACTGTCGCTATTGTCTTCATCGTTTTGTAGACCAGACCTTTTGACTAAACATACCATTTTATATAAATTTCATGTTGCTCGAAGAATCAAAATGCACAATGCCCAAAATGACATTTTGTCATTCAAGAGCTATCCGTTTCAACTTAAAGCTGCATTTCCTATTTATGCCGATTTCGAATGTTTCCTCTCTAAAATGAAAGTTTGTTCCCCTGATCCCAATATGTCATCTTCCACTGCCACCCATAAACATGTGCCCCCCAGGTTTCTGCTATATATACTAAAAAAAACGTCCGATTTTCATGGTGCAGTATCTTTCGATCCAGTTAAGATGTTGCAACAAAAATAAAACCAAAATGTTTATCAAACGTCCGTCAAACAAAAAATGGTAATTATTTGATTTTATCTTCTGATCTTGAAGAGTTATTAACCCTGATGTGCACACCGCTATTTCCATTATCATCAGGAAGTTAATCATTAAAACGTGACACATTTTACGCTAAATGGCAACCAGAAGCGTCCGGCGATGAAAAAACATCTACAAATCCCAAGTCTGCTTATTGAATGAGCGAAATTGCAGTTCCAAATCTTTCATTTACGAAATTAACTAAAATTACCTCCCTTTGAATTAAACCAATAACAATTTAAGAACTTCCAAATCTCCTTAACCGTACATCATTTTGAGACCGTTTTTGTTTTAATTTGCTGTTCTTGTTTATGACAACAATTACACAATAGATAAAAACAAAAACTAAGGCTGATGTTGAGTTTCAAAGCTTTTTAAATCTGTGTTTTATACCCCACCCCTTGCTGCAAAATCATCAGAGAATTTCCATTTTCAATTGTTTTGATGCTGAATAGTCTTAATTAATGTTAAAATGCTTGTTATGACGAAAAAACATCAAATTTGTTCGATTCTGCTGATTATCAAAATGCTGGATCAATAATTATTTTTTCTGAGTGTTTTCACGCACGCTCGTGATCGATGTTTTGTGACGTCAGAGTATGTTACAGAATAATGGCTGTGGCCGTCAAAGCAATGCATACAACTAGCCAGCTTATCTTACCAGAGTGTTTGCTCAGTGATGTTTAAATGTACTTGAACGATTCGGGATTATGACGGACTCACAAGCTATTGATGTTGTGACTTTTGATTTTAAGGGTACTCGTGTTCACTGCTTTCTCAGCGGCTCTACTGATTATCAAATGGATAACTCTTAGGTGCAAATCGTTTCTAAATGATCAAAGTTTGTAAGGTGAAAATTTGATTGAAATGCGCTCATAGATTTGGAACTGGCAGACATAAACGTCAAGCGGACATAATTTTTGTGTTTGAGTATAGTAGTGAATGATGTTGAGAATTACTGTATACGTAAACCCCCTGTGGTTTACAGGGGACCTGATTATCAGGTGTCTCATGAAAGAAAATGAAGAAATTCAAAACATTTTTAACACACCTGTTAAAATGATTTACACTGAGCAAAATTTCTAATTGGTTACCTTACATTTTTATGTTAGTTTTGAAAGTAAGATTCGGTTATACAAAATTCATGCTTATATAAATCAACCAATGCCTTGCCGAATCTCTGCATGCCATTTCACTTAAAAATAACTGGTACATCTTCCACAGACGATGCTGGAGTAAAGGTACCCTCATTTTAAAAGTCACATTTTTTCTTACAATATGAACTATTCCACAGAGATGCCATTCTTTTGTATTTTTGTTTTTATGAAAATGTTTCTGACTGCCGTGATTTAAGACGAACACACTTCAAATGATTCACTTCAATCTGACCCATCTTTTCTGCGACGTAATAGCATGATAACAAACACTACCAGCAGCTAAATCATTGAATTCAGTTTGCATAGGAAGTTCACACTGTTCTGTACGCCTTATTATCTGTGATGCGGCATTGAATTTTCAGCGATTATGTATTACTACTAGAAGTCACTATTCTAGTTTGGAAATTGAAAAAAAAAAAATTCAAAGTACTGTCAAATTGACTTTTTAAGTTTTACATTCAAACCGGAAGTGCGCAGCAGTTGTGAAATGTTTGTCATCACAAAATGGACAAATCAAGTTCTATTCTGTTTGGGCTATCTTGTTCAGATAAAATAAAACGCATACAACAATTTTTGCACAGGCTACTAAAGTATTAAAAAAAGTCTCAAAATTTCAAGTGTTGTTGTTTTTTTTTAAGTCGAC
Organism: Loripinus fragilis; assembly: GCA_964019695.1. Lineage (NCBI taxonomy): Eukaryota > Metazoa > Mollusca > Bivalvia > Lucinida > Lucinidae > Loripinus > Loripinus fragilis. Next base: position 49,906,192 of record OZ026531.1, read on the forward strand.
CAGACCAGTCTAGTACCAAGTGAACTTAAAATTGATATAAAACTTCAATCAAAACCATTTTTTTTTTCAAAAAAGCATATTTTTGCATTTTTGTCCAAAAAACGTGGATTGAAAGACAACTTTTCTGAAAATACGCTGAACTTTTGCCCATTACACTGCACATTTATAGAAAAAAATAGTTCAATGTTATAAGCGCTTGATCAGAAATAACATAAAAATGTAAGGTGACCAATTAGAAATTTTGCTGAGTGTATACCGGGCAGGATAGGCAGGACTTCTTTAATGCAAACTCACTGCGCTTTATGTGAACAGTTTTTATGGTGCACTGGGGCAGTATGATGAAAAGAGCATAATGAACCGTGACACGTGATTTCCAACAATGTGGCATTTTGACAAGTGTAGACTCAGACGAGCCTATGCAGCCTCCTTTTAAGCTCAGAAACTCTAAATGATGCTCAGTCAGTAGCTTAACGGTCATAAAATATTCAGGCGATTAGCAAATGCTCTGATCAGATTGCGCATATGCGCAGGCTGGTCTGAGCCTTTGCTGGTCGCACCTACCACATTATTGGAAATCTCATGCCGCGGCTCATATCTTGCATTCCCATTAAAACAGAGGGATACTGAGTTTTATTTTATTTGCTGTTTATTTATTTAACTGTTTCATTTATTTAATTCGTTTTATCTAATAGGTTGTGTTAATTTTGCCACTAAGTTTGAAAATCTTCATATGTCCGTGTTGAAATGGACGAGTGTTTATATGTTTGTTAAGAAGTTTGAGTCTATGTTGTAGCACTGTGAGGGTCATGTTGTTCTTGCCTCATCTTGCATCTAGGGTAAAAACATCGAACTTCGGACGCTTTTTCGCTGTGTCACTGCTTCAGCACGGTTTGTGCTTTGCTCCAGGCATGTAACCAGGTTAAATCTAGCTGGTAGCTACCAGACATGCTCGATTGACTTAATAAAGCTGTAATTTCATTGGTTAACGTATTTAAATGTGTTTGATTAGCACTTAAAGTGACATAGGGTCGAACATGAAAATTCGGACGGCTATCGGGAAATACGGACAGAGCTGAAGGGAAAATCGGACAGTTGTTTCTTTTTACAAAATAAATCTCTTTAAATGTTTTTATTCTGTCAAAAACAATTAAACATGTTTCATTTATCATATGAGTAGACTACTGAGGTATTTTAAGATTTCGATTCCATTTGCTTCTTAAAATCAAGTGCTGAAATGTCAACCAGCACGCAAACTACAGAATCTTTTCAACCCGCAGTCAACTCTTGCTCAAATTTTGGGGTCCATGGTGATGCGTTCCAGTCTTTCGATCGCTATACCAATAATAATCTAAAATAATCTTATCTAAAACGTAAACAGATGCAATGCATTTTATTTACAAACAGCTGGAAAGGAAAGAAAACTACATGAAAGGGCCAAATTCATCGTCTGAACGTCGTGTTCAATGGCGTGTCCGAAATTAAATTTCCTGAAGGGAAATACGGACACCCATTATTTCATCTTCATTTCGTTTCAAATCTATGTGAATATGCAAAAACAACCTTTCATTTCATTAATTTAACTATCGAAGATGCTAGGGAGCAGAAACATTTCATTGTGCATTAATATTCAACTATAAAAGATGGAATTAAAAAAAAGTTGTGACAAGCAACAAAACCACGTGCTCCATAAACTGTGCGGAGCTGGAGGTCACCAGACTTGAATGGATATCTAATTGGTCGAATATAATGTGACGCTCTCCATTTTCACTGTTGGTAAGTGGGTACGACGATATTTTGTCTGTACAGTTAACCTGATATAAGACTTTATCAATTGGTCAGGGGTCTAGAGCAGGGCGTTATGTCAGAGGAGGTAGAAAAGTGTCCGATTTTACATGTCTGTCCGAAATTCGATGTTTTTACCCTAATAGGTTATGGTAATTTTGCCAGTTTGTTTGAAAATGTTGAAATGGACGAGTGTTAATATGCTTGGTTTAGAAGTTTGGGTCTATGTTGTAGCATTTTGAGGTTCATGTTGTTCTTGCTTCATCTTGCATAGTATATATAATATTTTATTTCCCTTAGAACTAGTTTATTAACTTCATTTTCTTATCTGGATCTATTCCGAATATGTATGTTTTTTTTTGTTTAGTGTTATATGTATATATATACCATGTTGTCTAAGCTATAAAATCGTTTCATTTAAAAATTGTTTGACATGTTTACATTCCTTTAAAATATGTTCGATTGTTTCGCCTGTTTTGGTGCAAAATGTACATTTCATTCTCTAATAAGTTAAATTTTATATAATAAAATGTTTGTTGCAAAATTTTTATGATTAATTCTGCTTTGGAACCATCGAACTGTACTGGCTTTGGTAATTTTAAATGTGTCTGAAAATATTTCCCCACTTATCTTCTTCAAATTTTTTATTCCAAGAGGTTTTTTTCCACTGGGGATGTCTGTTGTTTTATTTAGTAGACTGTACATGTTTTGTGCTCCTTTTTAACTCTTTAGATATAACCATATATGGCCATGGCGGCCATCTTGGTCATATGACCAGGACCATTTGAACTAACTGTTGTTTCATCATCCTAAGGAGTCTCCATATGAAATTTGAGTTCAATTGGCCCAGTGGTTTCAGAGGAGAAGATGTTTGAAAATGTGGACGGACGACGTACGACAGACGGACGCCGGAGTGACTGGTATACTATTAGCTCACCCATGAGCTCACCCATGAGCCTTCGGCTCAGGTGAGCTAAAAATATACTTCTCTGCACAATTTCAATATCTGACCTTTCAAACTGGCCCAAGTGGTCAGGGCTGTACGTAAGTCAAATTGCTGCCTTGCATGTTGGTCTACACTTCTTTCCCTTTAATTCAATATGCAACATGCCCACTATCAGAAAAGAAAAAAAATATTTGATCTTCTGACCCCATCCCAGAGGTCGAGTGTGAGTAAGGACAGTTTATTTACTTTCATGGTGCTCTGTGCTCAATTCCCTTTAATTTGATATGCAACATGACTATTTTCAGAAAAAAAGTTAGTTTGACCTTTTGACCCCACTCCCCGGGCTGAGGGTGTGTCTGTGGCCAAAATATTCACCAACATGTTGCTGCATGTGTCGTTCACTTTAATTTGATATGCAACATGACCATATTCCGAAAAAGTTTAATTCTAGCCTCCGCCCTACCCCCGAAGTCCACCCCAGGGGATTGGACCCAGGCCTTCAAGCTAAAATCCAGTTTGATATGTTTCATATCTATTGCTCCTCTGCCTGCATGCAAAATTTACGTACAAAATATTGACAAATGACTTGTGAATTTTCAGAAATTTAAAGTAGCCAACAAGGGTCTATTCCTGACTTCGGACGGACGCACAGACGATGCCCTCCGACTTTGTCAGGGGATAAAAAACAGACCAAAAGCTAGGACTCTGTTCACAGTTCAGTAAACTTGGACTGGCACTTCTGTTGGCCTACAGTAAAACACTTATATTTGATGGTAACGTTGACTTGGCGCTATATGGGATATATAAACAAAAATAGGCAAAAAGTAATTTCAAATTCAGTTGGAACATTGTGCATTAAAACAAAGTATGTTTCCCTATTCAGTAAAACCTTAA
>OZ026531.1:49909836-49926102 GCA_964019695.1 Loripinus fragilis
TCTTCTACAGTTTATTGGTGAGTTTGTCTTATATACTGAGGGAAAAAAGTTTAGCAATAATTTATAATGGGGTTTCTCATAGGTGATCTTTGAAGCATTAGATCTTTTTAATTGGCAGGTTCGCAAACATGTCAGGTGTTTGAAAATGATCTAATGGCTACCCGCAAGTGGTCAAAAGAAACAAAATCCGACTTCATAGTGAGGATTTGATCTGCTGAGTATTTTAATTTCAAACGTTATTCATCACAGTGAAAGGGAGGTAATTTGGATACATACGATTTTCAACTAAAAAGTGTACGAAAAGGGTGAAGATAACATTCAGTTTTAAACCGTTTTTCACTTTCTTGCTTTTGGATCTAAACATCTGACAGAAAAATGAAACTTTTAGTGGAAAACTATTCGCACTATTGCCAGATAAGCTGTTTTAGCAAGGGGGAATAAAATCAGACTTTACATCATATGAAATGTCAATCTGGTAATGTCATCGTACTCATGAGCATTTGTCAACATATATTTTTGACACTTTGAGATTTAAAGTCCTATTTCTTCTAAACTGTGAATCCCCAAAGTATATTGCTAAACTTTTTTCCCTCAGTATATTTATCTGATTCACATGGACACTGTTTGAATGTTATTAGCCGCCTATGGTGGAGGCATAATAACTATCTGGCTCATGCGATGTTAATATAGGAATGAATTTTAATTTTGTGAATTATATTTAAGCAATAAATTCATTTTTTGGAATGTTCATGGAATCATGAATACCTCGGGGTCTCTTGCAAAATTAACTTTGCAAGATACCCGAAGTATTCATGATTCCATGAACATTCAAAATAATGAACTTATTGCTTATATTTACATTTTAAATATAAAAAATAGTTTTAATTTAGGAATTAAAACAGTTTTGTATTTAAAATATATTTGATTAACGGTTTAATCAGAGTATAAAATGGAAAAGCGGAAAAGCCAGCCTGAACACGGACAGCCAATGGAGCAAACAAGATGCTTGTTTTGCATGTGGGCTTGCTGTCAATCATAACACCAGTATCACTTCTGGAGAATGAGTTCGATATTCGAAGCATATTTCACGGGCAAGTGAGCTTGGCAGCTGTCAATCTAATTTGTGTAATTCATGAGGTTATGAACGGTTGCAAAACTTTAAAGATTCATTAAAGGATTGCTTTGAAAATGTAAATATTATAGGAATGAATTTTAATTTTTTGGATTTTATATGTGTGTAAACTCCAATGAATCACTCACAAACTGAATAAAGCCAAAAAATAACTGCATTCCTACTAATTCCAACTTTGGAACAAAACAGCACATTTGAAAAGGGTTGTTGACAATATTTTAAAGCCCACCAGAAGAAAGATAGTTCGAAACTGCTGTCCATTTAATTGAAAATTCTGTCGGTTCAAACTTTGTTTTGAAACATAATGATTTAAAAATGGTATTCTAGGGAGTTAATATGTGAGTATGAGGTCAAAAACTACTCCATTTATTGTGGAATGCTTCTCTTTTGGCCAATGCATGGGTGAAAATTTTTCCAGGATTATTCCTGAATTCTGGATTTTGAGGCTGACTTTCCATAGAAAGTCAGCCTCAAAATGCTGAATTAGGGGGATATAAAAACTTCTGTGATTTCTTTTCAGTCTGTCTAAGGACATTTGGCCATTTAAACTTGAAATTGTGAATATTTATTGGGCATACTTCAAGTTTTAAGTTTGGAGTTGCAAAAGTTCAGGATTTTGGAAATTTTGAACTTTCACTCATGCAAATGCTGCTTGCTCAGGGCCCATTGAAGAGCATATAAATTTAGGCCCTATTATGGATTAACTAACAAATAACTAGAGGTTTTAAAAAGCACTTACCTTCACAAGTTTTGCCTAAAATCTTCACAATGGTAAACATAAATTTAAAAAGTTTGATTTGACTCCATCACATTGCGTTGAAACCTTTCACTGTTGTTGTTGACGCTGTTTTGTTGATGTTACTCTTCAATGATGTCGCCGAAGGCATTGCTGTTTACTAAGTAACATCACATTACATCACACCATTAAAGTCTCCCATCAACCATCAGAAATTTGAATCTGATCCATTTGGAATTATTTTATATAGTCAAGGTGACTAGTAGAGGCCCAGGCAAACATATTCATCTGCATAGTCTTATCAGCACACATGAAGTAAAATTAATACATACGAGGGGTGATCAATAATTCGAGAATTTTCTAAATTATGTAAATACTATTAGTGGTACTTACAAATAAAGTTCATTCCTTTTCAAAGTAAGACCCTTTCGCTTTAATGCACTTGTCCCATCTTTCCACCCACGTGCGGAACACATGCTGCTGGCCGTCACGTGTCACCGTTCAAAGCGCCTCCGTTATTGCAGTTGTACCTAGTTCCTCCCTGGACTCGAATTTCCTTCAATGAAGGTGATCTTTTACGGTTGGAAACAGAAAGAAGTCACAAATAGCCAAATCTGGACTGTACGGTGGGTGTTGAAGTGGTTCTATATTTAAATCGCTCATAGTTTGCTGTACAACACGACTGACATGTACTGGCGCGTTATCTTGGTGTAGAATGAATCCTGACCTGTACAATTCTGGGCGCTTATCTCTGATAGCTCTTCGGAGTTGTTCTCTAAATACATTGAATTAGTAGTCACCATTTACAATAGTTTTGTAAGGTACCATATGATTGAGTACAATTCCCTTCCTATCACAAAATATTATTGACATTACTTTGCCAACCGACTTCGAAAGGCGTGCTTTTACAGGTGAAGGGGACCAAGTATGCTTCCACATTGAGCTTTGTTGCTTACTTCGGGCTCAAAGAAATGAAACCATGTTTCATCACATGTTATCACTTTATTAAGAAATGAATCACCTTCATCCGACAATCTCTGTTGAAGTTCTGTGCATATTTGTACCCTAACCGTCTTCTGTTCTGGAATAAGCAGTCTAGGCACCCAACGTGCACAAACCCTTCGCATTCCAAGTACATTTGTCAGAATATCTTGAGCAGTCCTATAACCAATGTCAAAGTTCTCACCTACCTGCCGAACAGTAATTCGCATATCTTTCATAACATATTCTTCTATTGCAGCAATTCTTTTGTCCGTACTTACTGTTACTTTTCGGCTGGAGCGGGGGTCATCTTTCACAGACTTTCTACCGTCACTGAATCGATGAAACCACTTTTGAATACAGCTATTTGTGAAACGAGAGTCCCTGTAAACTTTTTATAGGTCTTCTTTAATTTCGGGCATATTCTTTCCTAATTTTACATAGAATTTAATAACAGTACGCTGTTCGTGAACCACGTCGTCCACCATTTCTTGATGATGCCCGTTTACCGTGACCTCATAAATGTGACGTCACGGTATTAGTTCTGACGTCATGAGGACCTCATGTCGTCAAAATGTTCCTAATTGATATTTCAGCATGTTGCCAAAGTTTCATTAACCTACCCCTAATTCAGCGTCTAATATTAAAGAACTTCTGGAATTTATCGATCACCCCTCGAATAATCAGCCCCTTTGCCCTACATGTAGGTTGCTGTGAATGCTTCTTTAAAGAATGGCACTTAGAATATGTATTGAGAACTAATTTATCATGGGCTGGTCTTAGTAAATCTATAAGCTGTCTAATTTGTATTATTTTTCCATCAAAAAAGGACTTAGGCTAAAACAACTGTGACTAGGTTCAAAATGCCCTTTGAAATTTGCCACAAATGCATAAAGCATCATTAACCACTCACTACTATTCAGAAGAGCATAATGCCCAGAATATACTGGTTTATAAGACAATGCTTTCTTGATGTTAATGTGAGTCCTAATATCTTGTTACCCACTGTCTATTTTCAGCTTCTTGATGTTGTGTACAGAGAGGAGACATTGATAAATGTGATAAATTCAGTGACGAAGAACGGCCGCTCTATCGTCCTGACAGCCGTACTGGCCGTGATTCTAATCTACTTGTTTTCTATCCTTGGCTACATCTTCTTCCAAGAGGATTTTCTGATGGAGATAGACCCCATAAAAATGCTAGGTCAGGAAGAAAGTAAGATTTTTGTTAATTGACATAGGTTGAGATAAACAAACAAAAAATAAGCATAAAATTAAGAAATAGATCAGCTCTAGCTGTGAATTGTTGTGTGATATTTCACTGTTTGGAGGTCAGTTGTAAAGAAGATCAAATCACGAGCGTGCAGCGCGAGTTGCACGCTCGCGATTTATCTTCATACAACTTACCGACAAACAGTGAATTATTAGCCAACAATTCACGCACTGGAGCTGATCTATTTCGATTCTAACACACAATAAATGACGATAATGCCTTTGAAGTCTTCAGCTTCTCCCAACTTTCCACTATTGCACTGAAGAATTCCCGCCAATAGTTGGACTGTGTCACTTAAGTTTACATGTATTTGTAGCATTTTTCAAGTGTAAAAACGAAGTTACAACGTCTAACGCAATGACTGACATCATTTTTCAGTTACAAATGACGTCAGCTAACACACACATTCCTTAAGCTTTCCAAACTGTGAACTATTGTTTGATATATCACACTTTTATTAGCATTGGCTATACAGGCAAGGTGTGTTAGAAGATATATTTTCTTATCCATTGGTTTTAACTTAAGTTTTGGGTGGTCAAAAGAACCATCTCATTTAGATGGTTCTTTTGAGTACCCACAACATATTTTTTAATTGAGAAATAAGAAAATTAAATTAAATTTCGCACTCTTTTCCAAGGGCCTTGTTGATTTATTTGTGTTAAGGTTTAATGATATATAATACGAATATATTGCCTCTAACAGAATAGCTAATAAGTTTTTAGTAAGAAGGGGGGATAGACATATTACTATTAGACAATTTACAAGTTTGGGCCAATATTTAGAACTGTCCATCTCAATAAAGCTGATAAATAATGCTAAAAAGTTTCAAATAGTGGGATGCGTTTCCCACCAAAATTGCGATTTTTCACAATAAAAATCAATGTTCGAAATTACCTACTGGCTGATATCTGTTAACTGGCTTGCCCTCCTATGCAGCACAGGTTTCATGTTTTGTAGAATTCACACAGTTGTACAACTTTAACCTTATTTTGTTTAGAAAGGACAAACCGCCATGAAGTTTTTGCCTGTTTAGGAAAATGAAGTTAACAGTCTGATAAACCATTCATTGATTCTCCAGCCATATTGGTGTTGATTCTCATCACAACAACAACTTGGTTTTTGGATACCATGTTTGCCTATATAAGAACCCATTGTGATTTTTAATTCCATTTTATTCACACAAAATTTAGCATAGAATCGATAGTTTAAAGGCTTCCAGTCTGTCAATTTAGCCATGTGTCTGCCTGCATTTGTTATAAGATATCAATTTTATAGAACTATCATGATATATTTATGGTGACGGTACTCCATTATTACAATGTGCCTGGTATTCATGTAAATGATAATTTTACAACAGTCAAATTACCTCTTTAAATGCTAGTTCATCAGCTGATAACCTTTGAAAACAGTTTGGACACAGATCAGGCATGAAAAAACACGGGGCCTGATCTGTATCCAAACTGTTTGACAGTCTGATGGTGTTCCTGAAAGAGTTTATTGAAAATGTTGATTTTGAAAAAATCAGCAGATTGCAAAAAATATATAGAATTACCCGACATGCAATGACAGATCCTTATTTTCGTATTATATTATGTCCTTTTAATTTTTTTTTAAAGGTCAAAGAATGTCTGTTTACATAAATAAAAGAAAACTACGGTAGACATTTGGAAAGTTTTCTCTTTCTGTTGTCATATATGTTGGTTTTCAGGGCTGGAATTTACAAATGGTTTGTCAAAATAGCATTTATTTCTTTGTAGATGAAACTTGTACAAAAGATAACTGTACATCAGTGACATCCAACCATTATAGTGCTCAAGAACCTGGTACGTATTCCAATTAGGGGAAAACTGAATTCTAATTTTCAAATACAAATGTAGCTGGAGATGCAACATGATACATTTTTACTGCTTTTACAGAAGAAAATGATTTACTAGTGCATTAGAAGGGAGATAATCTGATTCAAATTTTCATCCGAGGGCATATTGTCGGATATACAGTTGCAAATTAAGTTTTATGGCAGTGCATGAGCAAAGTCCTAAAATGAGATTTTGAATGGTTTATCCGACATATCCTGCAAATGAAAATTTAGAATATGGTTATCCCCATCCTTATGCTTCATTTTCTTGGATGAAAGCAGTAAAAATGTAATATGTTGTGCTTTCGGCCAGAGGCTGCCAGCTTGATAAAACAACTTGTCAGCCAGTGAGAGAAGACTTTATGTAATGACCTCTGGTATATGACAGTATGTTACAAGATAAACTGTGGCAAATGTTAACATTATCCAATTGGATGTTGCATATATACACAGGTGCATTAGAATTACAAATATGGTCTGATAGTTATAGCCAGGTAAACATAAGCTGACCACTTTGTCTTTCAAGCTATTCAAGAAACCGGTCAGTAAGATGAAATTGGCTCTCATTTTGTGTCGCCTGTGGAGTATTGCAGACACATAGGAACCATGTGTCTGCATCGTCAGCGTTGGCAGTGTCACACTTTTGGTTTCCTATCAATAACAGTCTCTTTCAAATTTTACAGAAGGGTTTGTTGTTTATCAAATACTAATACAATGTCCCATTTTATAGCTAGATTTTCAAAATATTTGTTGTTTACTGTGAATTATTGTTGATTAATGTGCTGCAAATATCTATACATTCTGGTTTTGCCTAAGTGAAATAATATTTCACCACCCAAAGTGAAATAATATTTCACTACCGAACACCAAAAGCCATGTTTACACTGATGGATAAAGCCTAAATACAGAGTAATTTACCCCCCTACCCAAAACTTTTTATGGCCTCAGAATTAGGATTTTTTTTTTTTTTTTTTTTCATCTCTGCCCACTGAGCAAAATGCCTATCTTTATTTTACGTTTCATCTCTAATACTTGTATAAATGATGAATTCTGTATCTTTTTCTGACACTCTTTGGCTAAAAATATTTAAAACTTTTTTTTTAATATTTTTTGCATATGCAAAAAAAAATGCTGCCTACCAACCCAGCTCTAAAACATCCCAGTAGGATGTGACAAACCAGATATTTTTATGCATGGCCTAAGAATATTAAATCACAAATTTTACGCTCAAAAAATTAGCTTATCCGGACCTTGACTCTGGATGGAAAAATCCATATAAAAGAATAACCCATTTAAACCTGGCATCCTTTTTGTGGGTCATCGACAAACAGTGCATAACCAGATCAGACGTCGCAAAATGCCGTGTCTGGTCTGGTTCTCCACTGTTTGCTTACAGAATGTGCTATTAAAATTCAAATAAAGTTGAAAATATGTGCTATTAAAATTTAAATAAAGTTGAAAATATTACCCAACATCCCTTAAAATGGAAATGGACTGGTTCAAATGATAAGAAAGGGAAATTCCATTCGGCTTAAATGGGTTAATTAATCTGATATATTTACAGAAGAAGATGAGGACAAACAGCGAGCTTGTGATTCTCTCATCATGTGTATTGTGACCACACTTAATCAGGGTCTCAGGAATGGCGGGGGAATCGGAGATGTACTTCGTAAACCTAGCAGTACGGTAAGTGTTACTCATCATGTGTATTGTGACCACACTTAATCAGGGTCTCAGGAATGGTGGGGGAATCGGAGATGTACTGCGTAAACCAAGCAGTACGGTAAGTGTCACCGTGATCTTTAATTAGAGTATTGCTCATTGCTTACTATAGACAAGGAACTTTAACTTTTATGGTCAAGATAATTCCTAGAGAAATTATTTTAGCGCCAAAGCACAGGGTTGTGTAATGTAAATAACCTCATAAAGTAAGATTTTATCATTAGTGGGTGGGGTACCTGAAAAATGGAAATAATACTTTTTGACAAAATATGCTTATATACACTGACCCAAAATGAAAACTTTACACTTTATTTCTTTGAATAACTTTTTTGTTAGTATACATGTCGTTGTAAGATTCACGCATGCTTATAGAGACTTCGTCGGAGATAACGATTATGCAATTTTTATTCAAAGCCCAGGTCTATTCAAGTGTCAACGGCTGAAAAAAGTGTTCCGTACGTTGCACGTGCTGAGAAACAGGTGGTTCATTAACAGCTTTAAAACCCACAAGAAAACATTTGCAGCTGTGTCCTGGTAATAAAAAATAATTTATTGTTACAAAACGCTTAGTTTTAGTGACTGCACGTCTTTCAAAAGATCAAAGAAACCACGTTATTGGCTTACTCAAGGCGGGGTCTATGGTAAATGATATAGCGCATCAATTTGGGCGCTCTAGATAGACTATTCATTATCTTATGAACCGGTACAACAGAACTGGGTATGTCGGAGGTCATGCAAAGACCTGGTCGCACAAGTGTAACGACGTTACATCCTTATCGCGTAAACACGTTAACTCAACCACCTTATCGTTTAAACGGAACCATTATTGCTCATCTTTACGGGGTTCATGCTCTTAAGATAATAAGTCATTTCGTGCAAAATAACGGGCCTGGCATTTTCCAGCATGACAATGCAAAGCCTCACACAACATGTAAATAACCTCACTATTCCATGCTAAAAATAACGTCAATCTCTTGCCATGGCCTGCTTCATCCTGGGGCATGAACCCCATAGAACACGTATAGGATGATTTTGGTCGGAGGGTCAGGTCCAATCATCAAATGGATGCGTTAAATGACTCCAATATGCACCTCTGTTAGCATTAAATATGTATCTCTAACGTGCCCATACAACGTTACGCAAATTCAATAAGGCGACGTATTCTGCTAAGCATTCGTAAAAATTAAGGTCACGCTGGTTACTGTTGACCTTTTTAACATCACTTTAAGCACGCAGTCAGTAATTTCTTGTTTCCAAAATCTGTGTGACTGGTTTATTTGTTTTTAGAATTTTTCATTTTGACCCCTCTGAACTAAGTTATTCTTAAAAATTATGCAATTTATGATTTTCATCCAATAAATTTTCAGAGACATCGATAAGGCATTGAAGATTCCATGACCGAAAAAAATAACCTCGAAACTTAATTTATCATGAAAATATATACTTTTGAATACTATGTAAAGTTTTCATTTTGGGTCAGTGTATTTCACATTATCTTTAAGTAAATGCTGAATATATCAGGTGTGGATGGTTTTCTGATTATAGGTGTGTAAACTGAGTGGTCAGCAGAGTGCATAATTTGTTTCCATGGCAACCCATAATCTCTAAATAATGGGGTTGTGCCAACAAAAACATGCAAGTCTCTGCAGTAACTCATCCTAGAATACTGAACTTGGTACCAAATTAATTCTTAGTTATCTAACGTTTTCCTGATTGTTCGATATGCAAATTATCTCATTTGTATGTTCATGAATATTTATGAGAACATGAGAAATGAGACATTGCCCCTTTACTCAGTGGTTTAATATGCAAATTATTATTATTATTTCCATATCCATCAATTTTAATGAAAACATTAGAAATAAGAAAAAATTATAAGAAAAACTAAGGGGGTATACCTACAAATTTTATTATATCTGAGCTACTAATTTCCCTAGATTACTAAACATGGTACCACTGTACCAAATTGATACCAAGATACAATCCTTCTACCCAGTGGTTCAACAAGCAAATAATTAGCTTTAAATATCCATGACCACCGTATAGCATCGTACACCGGATATAGCGATTGTCGAAGCGAGGAAATCGTCACACGTTGATGTATGAGGTGAGTTTTTATCCCTTTTTCTCATTGATACATGTGAAATATCATTGCAGACACATTTTCTGACGTTGCTGATACATTGATTCATATTCCTTACTACATCAAATGGTCAGCCAAAATCTATAGCAGCTACGAATAACAGAAATGTTCCGCTAATCACTAATGATTTTCTATTGTTTGCCACGAAAATACGTGTTTTAAAGGCTGTTTGAGTACACTATTAATACGAAATACATAAAGAACCATGCGAAATACCCAAGAAAATCATAGGATCCCACTAAAAATACCCTAAGCGTACTTTTGAAGCTGCATTTGACGATTGAATCTTCTTTTTTTATTCGTTTTAGTGTACGGTCTATAGGAGGGAAGTATACGTTCTATAGCAAAAATTACTGCTCGTATTGTACGGTCGATAGCCAGACAAAATCATTGTGAAAATCTTGTCTAGTGCTATAATTTTAAAAGTTCTATATACATAGACAAATTAATATCTGTCAAACGTAGCGCAGAGCCCCGCCTACTTATGGTATAAGTCATCGTGATGTCTTCTTTGTTACCTTTACTGTATCGCAGCTGTAACTGTAAACCGAAGTTTGAATCATTCACAACATATCGCCATAAATTAAATACAACGAAATATATGTACAAAAAGGGCTGGAACCAGAGTGGTTGTTTACGAAGGGGGGGGGGGGGCACTGAAAGCCAAAGGCTTGAACCGAGGGCGCAAGCAGCGATGTAGGAAGAGTATGTAAGGGGGATTGAGACCCCCTCTCATTAAAATCTTTGTCTCTGAGAATGCGCTTCAAGCCATTTTGAAACCCATTTTTCCATATTCTATAACCTCAATCTTAAGTAAGGTTGGACGCTCAAAAACCTTGTTCCCAACTATTAGTTTTGCATTTCCTTGTCGTCCTCTTTGTGTTTTGGTAAGGTTCCCATGTGGGGGAAAGGGAGGCACATCAATTGCAATGCAAGCCTCAGTCAGCCCAATGTTCAGAAAAACAGCAAAGCCCATGTGAGGGAGAGGGGGGGGGGGGGCTTAAAATTTGAAAAAAATGCTGAAAAAAAAACAATCAAGCCCACACCTAAGAAGAAAGTGGACATAGGTTCCCCTGTATTTTGTACTTTTTCATTCACCCTCGACCCAATAACGTAGGCCCAGCACAGCAGCAGCCTAGGGCTCTCTTTTTTATTTCTCTGAGTCTGGTCGGGGGAGGGAAGGGGCACAGCTATTGCATGTTTGCTTTGCGACTACTGGACAACATTGGATTTGCAATGAAAGCAAAAATGGAATGGAAGATAGGGGAGGTGGATTCACACACTCCAGCCCCACAGCCTTAGGACTGGGGGATAAGTGCCCCAGCCCACACACCCAAATTTTACGAGTTTGTTTTGGGACTGGGAGGGGGCACTAAGTGTTTTATCCTCCGCGACCAGACTACAGGAGATTTAAAATCCCATCATTTACAAGCCCGGGCCACACTCACAGCCATGTCTGTGCCCCCCCCCCCCCCCCCCCGCCACCTTTTCTTCCTGCAGAATTGTAGGTAATCCGCTATCATATTGGTGATCTAGGTATTATTATGCATTACCGTATATACTCGTAATATCATATAATGCGCGAAAAACGTGTTTTAGGACACTCACTGCCTCTTCGGGCACCCATGCTCCCCCAACTCCCTGGGACGGCACTGACAAAATAATCAATTAATTACCAATGTTATGACAACCGTGTGACCAATGATATTGGGCTTTAGGTAGAAGAGTGGGTTAAAAAATACTGCGTGCTATGTCCGAAATTTAAAAACAGCACTCTAGATTAAAGTAATAATTTTGCGCCACGACATGGAATTTCCAACAATTTGGCATTTTGAAAAGTTTAGAAACTCCAAATGATAGTCAGTGAGTAGCTTACGAGTTATAGAATATTCAAGCGACCAGCTAAGGCTTCGATCAGACTGCGCGTATGCGCAGGCTGATCTGAGGCTTTGCTGGTCGCACATATCACATTGTTGAAAATCTCAAGTCGCGGTTCAAATTTTAATGCTTATATTATTACAATGCCAAACAACTAAGGAATATGCAAGCTTGCGCATATGTCAGCAATGCATCTGTCTGTCTGTCTGTCTGTCTGTCTGTCTGTCTGTCTGTCTGTCTGTCCGTCCGTCCGTCCGTCCGTCCGTCCATCTGTCTGTCATTTTGACTACCCCCCCCTCCAACTTTGTGTACACAATAAGCGAAGACCCAGCTTCGCGGTCATATACAGAAAGGTCTAGGATATTTGAACGGACAGGCCCAAAACTAGCATAATCTCGGGTCATAATTTATAGTAATTTTGAATATTTGAACAGGCCAGCCCTTAACTCAGGAGGGAGGGGTAGGGTACTCTATTTTTTTCTCATACGTAGGCTCGGGCCCAGCATCTACATTTCACCCCAAAAAATGAATTTCAGGAATTTCAAGCACCCCAAAAACAATTTGAAATTTTAGCAGCCCCAAAAATATCCCCATTCTGTACCTTGACCTTAAGAAAAGACCCTAAAATACATAGAAATGACCCCTTAATATAGTTCAATTTTGTGATGATCCACAAAAAATAACCACAAAATCGTCATACCCCAAAAAATATTTATTTTTCTGAAAACCCCCAAAAATAGAGATTCAAAATTTTTAACCCCCAAAAATGACCGGAGCCTATTTATGTATGAAAATATCAGAGTACCCCCCCCCCCCCTTCGTTCTACTTATACTTGGTTGAATCTTATCTATTATAGTATGATTTTCTTGTTTACAGACAACAATGATGTTGTATCGCAGACAGCGAACTGTGATTTTTTGGGTGTTCAAGCAGGCTGGTCCGAATACCGTCTCGTAACTTGCCACAGGCTGGGCTGAACCTCGTAGCATCGCAAATATTTTATCAGTGTGATATTGATGCATGATTGAAGAAGCTGCAGGAACACCACTAATAAAGGGTTGGGATCTTTGAACAAGATGGCCCGAAGTTAATCAATGAGTGAAGGGAGGGGGATTGTTAAAATAAAGATTTATAAAATAAAAATTAGCCTAAGTTAACAAATTGCGTAAGGTGCATCATAAGAAATCAGAGGAAGGCCTTTTTTTTATTTGATGGTTAGAATATTTTTACAATAGCCAAGTGACGGGTACCCTCTTTGTTCACCACCCTATACAAACACGAAATAATTCAATATATTAACCTATACCCAGTAACCAAAACGGGCCACCATCGGCCCACCAAGAAAACGCCATTTAAATGACGCATCGCTAGCCGTCCGATGATGACCCGACATCGGTAGCTTTTCTAAAGGTTCCAAACCAGTATTCCTGAGGAAATTTACAGCTTTGTGCTTTTCCATGCGGGAGGGAGTCGTCCGGATCCCAAGTACCCACTCCTCTGGATCCGCGCATGAATAAACGTCCTTGGACTATGAAACAATGTAGAGTTAAATGCTAGAGGCGCGTTCTAATCAGGAACTGCACTGTCTGTCATTTGACGCATCGATTTATGATACAGACACATACTGTGGCATTCACTTTTTCAGATTTTTTTTCGCGTTGTAAGAGTGAAATGCATTTGTAAGCACTGTCCCACCCCCACCCGCCAACACCGACACACTTACGAGATACTGTAGCGGATAGCGGGATCATTGTAGATGTTTGGATAGTTATAACGTCTTGATTACCCCCCCCCCCCCCCCTACAACAACCCCACAGTACAGGGTAAAGGCAAGGGCCCGGACTTACAATGCCTCCTTAAAGTTAAGGAAGACTTATGTTGCAATTCCAGGGGTCGCGAGTTCGATCCCGGCCCGGTCCCATACTTTCGTGGAGATTGATCATGAAATAATTTCTACGGTCATTCTCCTCCCTTCCGCTGATTTATTCAAGAAGGGTTGTTGTCAGTTACAAGCGAAAGTATGTGCACGAATTACTGGTTATCCGCTTGTTCAAGCATGCCCAGGAAAAGTGTGGTTAGGTGAACTGACCGTCCCGCAATGACCATAGCTGTTGACTTGGGACGTAGAGCAACAAAACAAACAAACAATGTTAAGTGTTGATTTTTCAAGATGCGAAAAATAACGTTTCACATTGATTAAAATCAAAATAGTTTCATTTTTTCTGTAGATCACAATGATATCTTTGACCACAAGTACTGCATCGATACAGGCAATTTATTTAACATTTAATATAGCGTGTTGAAAATTTCAATACTTAACTTAAGTCTTCCTTAATTTTAAGGAGGCACTGTAATTCCTGATTTTTTAACATTTATATATATATATATATATATATATATATATATATATATATATATATATATATATATATATATATATATATATATATATATATATATATATATATATATATATATATATATATATATATATATATATATATATATATATATATATATATATATATATATATATATATATATATATATATATATATATATATATATATATATATATATATATATATATATATATATATATATATATATATATATATATATATATATATATATATATATATATATATATATATATATATATATATATATATATATATATATATATATATATATATATATATATATATATATATATATATATATATATATATATATATATATATATATTTATATATATATATATATATATATATATATATATATATATATATATATATATATATATTATATATATATATATGGAAAGCTTCAACATGTTTAAAGGTAGGTACCAACCTCACTCTTAATCTGATTTGGCTCTGGTCTCTACCCAAGTAAAAATTCTGTTATACATAGTTGGGCTAAAAGCAGGGGAATCATTCGACACAATTATGTCCACTTGTGATGGAGTGGGGCATATAACGGGGCACTGGAAAATCAACAAGACGTTAGCTCCACTTTACTCATAGGTGGGGTAGTGGTACAGATAAATGATGCATACTTTAGTTATTAAAGGTTAAGTAGGAACGACTGATTTAGAGTCCCAACTAAAGACTTGAAATGCCCTGTATCGAGCTCGTGATCCCTGGTCTGCTAGGACTACACAACATATGCTGAGAGACAGACTGACACACAGACAGACAGACAGATGTAGAGAGGACTTAGATTGACAGACAGACGGACAGAGAAATTCAACAGACACACACAAAGGTATAATCCTCATGAAAACGTGCTAAACATGTAAGTTATACGCGGATCCAGGGAAGACAGGGGGCTCTGGGCCCCCCTCCCTGTAAGGTCACAAAGCTATACCCCTAAAATTCACAAGGCTACTGAGCCAGCATTTAATGCTGGGCAATCCGAAATGGCGTTCCGCTGGCGGGCCGATGATGGCCCGCTTTTGTGGTATTTGGATCCTCTCTCCCCTTACCAACTAAGATGGCATTGGATTTTTTTTATGTCAGAGTCAAAACTTTCTGGATCCGCGTCTGCAGAGAGAGAGAGAGAGAGAGAGAGAGAGAGCAATTAAAAATGGAATTACGAACGAGCGAAATAATATAGGAAAGGACGAACGGACAAATGAAAAGACGAAAACTATACACCCCTCGGCATAAACGCCGGGGGTATAACGAATGTAGATCTTGACATTTAATTTGAAATTTTCAAAGATCGTATGTACATTGTCACGAGAAATTCACCTTTGGTACATCGGAACAACAAATGCCCAGACCAGCCTGTGCACGGGCCTGTGCACCACCGGTCTTATCAGCACCTTTGTTTCTAGAAAGTGTAATCAGAAATACCGTCAGAGTTTCAAACAGTTTGGATCTGTCGTGCCAGACCTTGGCCCGCACTGTCTGCAGACAAAACATGACAGAGACGATGCCCCCGCCCATCCCCTGACGGAAATCCCTTGAAGTGCACATGAACGAAACACAAGGATCAGTCAGGGGGTCCAGGTCCACTGACAATTGCTGTACTTTTTTTAACGACCTACCGACATATTAGTTCATATGAAGACTGAACCACTGCTTTAAGTCTCATCCAATGGACTGGCGACGCAATGGCAAGTTCTGGCGGGTTTTTTAAAATTATTTTATATGTGTGTGTGTGTGGGGGGGGGGGGGGGGATCCAGTAACTTCTTTCACTTTCCGAAATTCCAGGGGTCCAACATATGTTATCCAATGGGCGGGGGGGGGGGGGGGGGGCGTCAAACTTTTTTCCAGGGGGTTGGAGTCCAATTGCTAACCGATAGAACTTGTGATTCGTTCTGGACCCCTGTCCAGCTCTAGATCCGCGCAATTATCAAGAATTTTAATCGACTACCGCGATTCTCTCTTTGGCTGTTTATTTTCGTCTTTCTTCATGTACCCACCTAGATACATGTTTTACTCTGATTTAAAAGTGTGATTTGGCGGGGTCTTTATTTTATAGGTGTGTCAGCGTGATAGGTTTCTGTGCTTGGATAAAGGGATACTGTAGATT